>SJJU01002945.1:0-13194 GCA_012932125.1 Conopomorpha cramerella
TTTTTTTACGACCGCCGAAGGTGAGAAAAGCCCCGTCTGTCTTTGCGTTTCTTGTCTCGGCGCTCGTTCCGTCTGAAATATATTCAAGGATCAACATTTACTATTTTTCATATATACCTACCGCCGTCAAGTATCAATTATTTTTGTCTATTTTTTTTTCTTTTTTTCTTTAGTCTCAAGTATCAATCAAGATTTTTTTATTTTTTTTCTTTTTTTGTAACTATTAGCAAGTATAATAAAATATATTTCTTTTTTTTTTCAATATACCTACTACTAAATTTTTATTTTATTATGAAATATCAAGTATATATTTTTTTTTTTCTAAAAGTCCATTATTTTTGTTAAATTATGTATATGTAAATCTCATCAAGTATATTTTTTTTTCTAAAATGTCTATATTTTTATGCATAATCTACTATTATTTTATATTTTTTTTTGTTAAATTATGTATTTCTAAATCTCAATGGATATATTTGATTATTTTTTTTTTAATTTTTCATATTTTTTTGCAAAATTTACTATTATTTTTGTTAAATTATGTGTTTGTAAATCTCAATAAGTATATTTTGATTATTTTTTTTTTTAATTTTTCATATTTTTTTTGCAAAATCTACTATTATTTTTGTTAAATTATGTGTTTGTAAATCTCAATAAGTATATTTTGATTATTTTATCTAAAATGTCCATTAAATTATGCAAAATCCACTATTATTTTCAAATATTTTCGAATATTTTTGTAAAATTATGTCTTTGTAAATCTCAATAAATTACTATTTTAGCTACTTGTCTCTCATTCAAGTAAAAATTTGCTAATTTTTAATCTAACTCCTATAAACCTAACTCCATTTAACCTAACTCCATTTAACCTAACTCCTATAAACCTAACTCCTTTTAACCTAACTCCTTTTAACCTAACTCCATTTAACCTAACTCCTTTAAACCTAACTCCATTTAACCCAACTCCTTTAAACCTAACTCCACGTAACCTAACCTAATGAAACCTAAGAAACCTAACTCAGAGAATTGTTCAGTATGAATTGAGGTGAAATTTAAGTTAATACTTATACTGTCAGTTAGGTTTGTTGAAAACTCGAGCGTAATTTTGTCTCTAACAACAAAATGAGAAAAGCCGTGTTCCTTTACTCTTGCGTTGTTCCTTATTAGAATCTTGTTTCGGACTCTGCTCGTTCCAATAAATATGATGTTCTTACTAACGTTACTGTAAACAATTAGCATTGCTATATCCTCAGTTAGGTTATTTAAAAATTATATAATTAATAGTTAGGTTACTGGAAAGTGAGTTGGGTTTGTTAAAAACAAGTTAGGTTAGTTATATTCATAGCTAGGTTTGCATAAAACTGGGTTAGGTTTGGATGAAAATGAGTTAGGTTTGTATAAAACCGAGTTAGGCTAACCAGATTCATAGTTAGGTTTGCATAAAACCGAGTTAGGTTCGTACAAAAGTGCGTAGGGTTTCGGAATTTGGCTAAAATTATCATTTAGTTGAAATTCGAGCGAAAGTGAGAAAAGCCCCGTCTCCGTTTTAAAACCGCATACATAGAATCTTGTTTTATTCCACTCGATCTTCTTTTGATTATTTTGCTTCTTTCGCTTAAGGTGTTGTGTTTTGTTGGTAGGTGAGGTTTTATTTTTTTTTTTCTATAAAAGCTAGCTAAACCCACCACTATTTACTGTGCAATTGTATAATAGTCGTGTAATACACAACAGGGGGTAAAATGTGATGGGAAAAATAAAATTACATTATTTCCAGAATCTCGGCGGCGGCGGCGGCGGCGGCGGAGGCGGCGAAGACGGCGAACGAACGACGACAGCGACTCGCACACCCCGCGGCTGAAATGCGTGAAAAAAATAATAAAAAACCAATTAAGCACGTAGCCCCCACTAGCTGGCTAAATACATACGGTATAACATATACACACAAAAAAAAAAACACACACACACACACACACACACACACACAGATAGATAGATACATACATTCACGTCCACCAGACACTGAGCGTGAGTGGAGAGAGAAGGACTGCCTGCATATCTATCTCACAGAAAGAAAGATAGATGATTGCATGCTCTATTTACCTCCCAGATCAATTAATATGGGTTCAACATGCACCAGAAAACATGTTTGACATACATTAAAGCGATTTGGCAGATCAGATACCCATGAAATGCAAGATAACCAGTGGAAACGCATACATACATACGGTTCTTAGTCTATACGTTTTTTACATAAATTAAAGTGGCAATTCAGTGTAGTAAAATAGCATACATAACATATTAGGTGAAACAAACCCCACACACTGCAGTAGTGAAAACAATTTACCTACAAATGGGTAGTCCCCCTCTGTTAAAGGAAATAAACATTCCACATATTACATTTGGGCCGATAGTATAGCACACACATTGCGTTTTTCAGTATGCATCGAGAGTCGTCCGCGCATTTAAAATACGCAGCGTGCTACCTGGGGGTTGCAGCACAAGCGCTGCAACCCCCTATACTTGTGAATTCACCGGTGAAGGCTGTTGCACTGGTAGTGGCCGGTAACCGCTAATTGATTTAATAAAAAATAGATAAGCTTAAAATCTAAAATTAATAAAATTAAGATATTATACACCGCCTTTTATTCCCCATTCGGGGGTGGGCAGAGGCCAGATTAGCCCGACGTGTTTTTACAAAAACTGAGTTAGGTTTGTTGAAAACAAGTTAGGTTAGCTATATTCATAGTTAGGTCGGTATAAAACTGAGTTAGGTTTGTTGAAAACAAGTTAGGTTAGCTATATTCATAGTTAGGTTCGTGAAAAAACTGAGTTAGGTTTGTTGAAAACAAGTTAGGTTAGCTATATTCATAGTTAGGTTGGTATAAAACTGAGTTGGGTTTGTTGAAAACAAGTTAGGTTTAGCTGTATTAATAGTTAGGTTAGTGAAAAAACTGGGTTAGGTTTGTTGAAAACCAGTTAGGTTAGCTATATTTATAGTTAGGTTGGTATAAAACTGAGTTAGGTTTGCTAAAAACAAGTTAGGTTAGCTATATTCATAGTTAGGTTGGTGAAAAAACTGAGTTAGGTTTGTTGAAAACGAGTTAGGTTAGCTATATTAATAGTTAGGTTAGTGAAAAACTGAGTTAGGTTTGTTGAAAACAAGTTAGGTTAGCTATATTCATAGTTAGGTTAGTGAAAAAACTGAGTTAGGTTTGTTGAAAACAAGTTAGGGTAGCTATATTCATAGTTAGGTTGGTATAAAACTGAGTTAGGTTTGTTGAAAATAAGTTAGGTTTAGCTGTATTAATAGTTAGGTTAGTGAAAAAACTGGGTTAGGTTTGTTGAAAACAAGTTAGGTTAGCTATATTCATAGTTAGGTTAGTGAAAAAACTGAGTTAGGTTTGTTGAAAACAAGTTAGGTTTAGCTGTATTAATAGTTAGGTTAGTGAAAAAACTGGGTTAGGCTTGTTGAAAACAAGTTAGGTTAGCTATATTCATAGTTAGGTTGGTATAAAACCGAGTTAGGTTTGTTGAAAACAAGTTAGGTTAGCTATATTCATAGTTAGGTTGGCATAAAACTGAGTTAGGTTTGTTGAAAACAAGTTAGGTTTAGCTGTATTAATAGTTAGGTTAGTGAAAAAACTGGGTTAGGTTTTTTGAAAACAAGTTAGGTTAGCTATATTCATAGTTAGGTTGGTATAAAACTGAGTTAGGTTTGTTGAAAACAAGTTAGGTTAGCTATATTCATAGTTAGGATTCGAGCGAAGGTGAGAAAAGCCCCGTCGCTAGATTTGCTAAAAACAAGTTAGGTTAGCTGTATTAATATAGTTAGGTTAGTGAAAAAACTGAGTTAGGTTTGTTGAAAACGAGTTAGGTTAGCTAGATGCATAGTTAGGATTCGAGCGAAGGTGAGAAAAGCCCCGTCTCAACATATTGGGCCCTTGTTTTATTCCACTCGTTCTTCTTTTGTTGTTGTTTGTTGTTGTTGTTGTTTGTAGAAGTCTGTTAAGAGTTTTGCTATATATTCTGTTTTTGTGTAAGATTGTTGGTTCGTTAGGTCACAGGTTGATTTTCTTCGGTAGATAGGTAAAGAGGATAGCGCTTAAACCCCCCACCCGACATATGGATAACAGGACGTTTTTTCCTTCATATGTTTCTTATGTACTGTGTGTAATTGTGAAAAACACAGCTTGGTCAAACAAATTATTACATTATTTCCAGCATCCCGGCGGCAGAGACGGCGACGGTGAAAGACGGGGGCGGCGGTGGAGACGGCGACGGCGACGGCGAACGGTGAACGACGACGGCTGAAATGTGTCAAAAACAAGAATCAACTAAATACCTGCTGGCCCCAACCCACCAAAGTGCATTGTTACTCCGCACGCAGCACGCAGTCCTGGCTGGCTAAATACATATACATACAACATACCATAACATACTACACACCACATCCAAATAACACACACACGTCCATCCATACATACGTACATACATACATTCCACGTCCACCACAGAGATGTGGGGAGTGTGGGTGGACACAGAAGAACCTTAGGGTCAAAATCCAAGCCTGCCACAGGAAGAAAGACAAATTTCATGCTCTATTTCCCTCTCAGATCAATTGGTATGGGCGAAACATGCACCAGCGAACATGTTCGATATGCATATAGCGAGCGATTTGGGTTATGAGATAGATACCCATGAAATGCAAGATAACCCTTGGAAACGCATACATACATACGGTTCTCAGTCTATGCTTTTCTTACATACATTGAAATAAACATGGTAAATAAACATTTGACATACACATACATTTTGGATCTCGTTTGGATCGCGCGTACGGATAATCTGCGAGAGTCATCTGCGCATTTAAAATACGCAGCGTGCTACCTGGGGGTTGCAGCACAAGCGCTGCAACCCCCTATACTTGTGAATTCACCAGTGAAGGGTGTTGCACTAGTAGTGGCCGGTAACCGCTACTTTAGTTCCAATTAAAAATAGTAAGCCTAAAATCTAAAATTAGCATATTATATACTTAAACTTGCACCGCCTTTTATTTCCATTTGGGGGGGTGGGCAGAGGCATTGGCCCGACGTTATCAACCCCGTGACTTTGGATTTGGGGGGGGGGTCATAGTTCGGGTGGGGCCGGCTGGCTGGCTGGCTGGCTGGCTGGCTGGCTGGCTGGCTGGCTGGCTGGCTGGCTGGCTGGCTGGCTTGCTTGCACCAACAGCTCAGCTGAAGCATTTTAGTAATAACTGTTAAAAATAGACCAGCACTGATAAAGAGATCTAAGAGCACTCCCACTTTACACTTAGAGGTAGGTATTACTTTTTGGTATGCATACACACATACATTCCTCTTTCATGTACCTGGCAGCGTTTGTAAGTGTTGGTACAAGGTGCTCAGGACATATACATCTTGTCATCATCATCTCCCAAAGTTGGATATGCCTATTTCAAAGAATGTGTCTGCCTCGGAGTCTAGTATTGTATTAAAAGTAACATACAGTATCATAGCACTTGTCCTGTGAAGAGTTGTATGGGTAGACTACTCAAGAGTAGCCTCGGAGCAGAGTAGAGCAGTGCAGGCAGGCAGCAACAATTGGCAGCTCTGGGACTGTTCTGTGTGCAGCAGTAGCACCTGGAAATTCATATTAATTATTTGTTGAGGGTGGGTAAAGAACCTTGTAAAATAATAGCAATAGGTGTGAGCATACAGCCTAAAAGTGTAATGAAATCTCACTACTATAAATGTGAACAATTCAAGTCAGCAACAATAGCAACTGACAACATGATCTGAATGATTATTTATACTTGTCAATCAACAAGTAGCAATTTTATGAAGCAATGGAATTTCAATAGGAACTCTCTAGTAGCATACATACAGCTGTGGAGGTGACCAGGAGTTGCTCCATGACAGCAACAGTAGCAACTGATATGCTGCATTACAAATACATTATTACTATTTACCATTGTACCTATTTATAATTTTTTTAGTATGAGTAAACAAAGTATTGGAACCACTGTCACTGCATCTTATTGAAAAGCTTTTCTTATAAGAGAAAAGATGAACATACATACTTTTGTTATATTCAAACCATTCCTTTGCAACCAGCAGCAGCCATTCCAAATATGTAGTTAGTTTAGGCCAATGAAACCAAGACAAGTAGGGTCCTCCTCAAATCAATATTACACCTGAAATACATAGGTACAAAATTACACCAATTCAAGATGAACAACAACAATAATAGCATTGTCAGATGGGAGTAATATTCATAAAGTACCTACACAAATAATGTAAGTAGCTCAAGCTTAGTAAAAGGGCAAAATGGGCAACTTTCAGAGAAAAATACAAAGGTAAAGTTCATCATTTTTCTCACAAGTTTCCATTTTTCCACTACTTTCAGCAACAAACAACATTAGGAAATGGTGGGCCAAAGGCCTTCTTCCTTCTAATGGTCTGGTATCATCGGACCTCTTCCCCAGAAGAGTATTTATTGTTGTTGTTGCTGTTACGTTTAGAAAGAAAACTCGATCGTTTCACAAACACAACGATACAATGCGGCGACAACAACACGTTCGATCGACGCCGGCGTATTGTTCGTTCAATTACATAAAGTAAACACGGCACAATACAATAAATACTAACTAACAATAGTGACGAAAATCTATTTTGAAGGAAACAAAGTTTTCAGTATTCGAATGTAAAAGTAAACTTGAATTTTTTTTTTCGACCGACCGCTAAGTCGATACGTCAGTTTCCATTGTCAATACTGTCAATAATTCTGTACATATACGTACAATGTTGAAGGAGAGTTTGGACATCCGTTCCCGCTGCGGCTCAAGCTTACCAACAAAAGCGCACGAATTCATGTTATTGGCTGCCAACTACTGGTGAAAATGATTCGGAGCAAACTTCAGACCAAACTAGGAAGGAACGTCTTTCAGTTTTAAATATTCAGTCAGCTTTGGTTTGCAAGTCTAGTTATTTTTGGTATGAGCAGATATTTGCATTGATTCGATTTCGATCGAAGCTTGCACCGAAGGTTTTGTTACGCGCATGGCTCAAAACACTTGAAACTGACAGCCGCGTAAAACCTTATAATAAAAAGCACTACTGTCACTTGCGCGCGGAGAAATAACAATGGAAAAAAACAAACAAACAAACAATAAGTATGCCGCGGCGGTAAAGTTACTACGAATTGTCCTGCAACGAAATAGAAGTTTGAACAAAGTTTTTACAATCGGAATCGTTGGCTAGAGACAAAGTGAGACTACAACAGCCCAACAGTACCAGTGTACAGTGCATTGCAGTGTTGCTTGACGGCGTGTTTTTCAACAAAATGAGCGAAAGAAAAATGTGAGTACGACGCGTTTTACAATGTAATTTAACTATTCTTCTTGCAATAACGGTGCTAAAGGGACACTAACTTGTAATAAATAATTATCATCGCTAGTACAGTTTCAGTATTACTGTATTACTATAACAAAACAAAGTATTGTGAGCAGCATGATTTGGATAGTTTGTTGTCCCTGCATTCTAGAACAACATGAAGTAACATAAAAAGTGTAATAGGTATCTTCTAATTAGTTTCCAGACAAGTGTTATTATTGTATTATTCTTATTTGCATTTCAGTGAATAATTCACACCGACCCACCCAAGTTGTTTGTTGCAAATGGCAAAGAAATCTGACTGATGAGGAGTCTGCAGTGGACAGTGGATAATAATAATAATAATACAATTTCGGTGAGTGAAATTATACATAAATAAAGCCAAGTCATGTAGGTATAGAATGTTTATTTGATTTCTAACTGATTTCCCCGTTGCACTGTTTGTTGTACTTAATATTTTTTTTTAAATGTTTCTTTGTGCCCAACCGCTCATCCAACGCCAGCTAGTTTCTGGTCTGACAGCACTGATGCAGTGGTGGTAGTCCTGTAAGATAAAATTCAATAAATAAATAAATTACAACACACATTGAAACAGTATTTAAAGTAGAAAAACATTAGTATTTGAATGAATATTATTCTTCTTCAAACACTTTGTGTGGGTTTTATGCTAGCGGTGAAAAGGTGATGTTATATATTTTTGTGTATGCTTTTCCTTAATAAAATAAAATAATAAATAAACATTTTAGGTTTTCAATGGAAACATAATGAAAGATAATAATAATGATAGGTAATATATGTTTCTTGGGTGATATTTTATGTAGCCGCTGCCTCTTACTATTTGTGGATTGTTTTGTTTTGTTGTTTGGTTGTACAAGGTGTGGTGGTGTTGGTTTTTATTTTTATTATTCTACATTTTGTGTTACATTTGTTGTTGATTACTTTGTAATAAATACCTACTTACTAATTGGAATACATGTACATTTCCAGAGCCCGTTGGCGGTCAGAGTGGGAGTACAATTATTGAGAGGGTGTAAAAGTGACATGTTTACACTAGAACAAACCGAAAAAAAAAAGTTGGTAAGTGATTCAGGTCCAATATGTAAATTACTAATATGTAACAAAAATTCATAAAATATGTCACACACACATTGTGCTACAGTATTGTAGGTATAACTTTTGTTGTGTATGGCCTATCTTAATCTTGTTCTCTATTATATAAAAATTAATTGGTTGTGCCAATACAACTAGTTATATTATAATATAATCTTGGTTTAGGTAGATACTTACTTAATTGTATCATAGATATATTATTTTGTATATTATTGAAAAGTTCCTACCTAATAGACATTTAATGGACTTTGTTGTTCAAGAAATTTTGTGTATAGTTTCTTTGTATATTGTAATACAAATAAAGTAGTAATAATAGTTGCCTATATTATTTTTTTGTTTTATTTTCGAAGTGGTCGGTGGGGTGGTAGGTACTTACCTTCCTTAATATATTTGATTGAATATTTATTGTGGTAGGTAGCCAAATTACAATTAGAACATGCAAGTGCAATATATGAATAAATGAATTAATTACCTATGTTTGTTTAAACTGTATGTTCTTTTGTAAGCACAATTTTGAAGAACAAAAGAACCGACCTGATACCCTTGTTGCCTTCTTACCTTGGGACCACCTTTATCTTGATAGGTACCGTCTTTCTAACAAAAAAAGAATCATCAAAATCGGTTCATAAACGACAAAGTTATGCGTGCTCTTCCATTACAATCAGTTCATCCCATTAGGGTTGGAATATTTTTTTTTTTTTCAAATATATATGGAGGTATGTATACCCTATTCCATTAAAAAATAATTATCAAAATCGTACTGCTTCCGTTTTTTCGCCAGTCAAAAAATAGTTCTTACAAAGTAATACGCATTTTCATTTTAGTTGTTTAATAAAAATACCTAATTAAACGAACAAGGATGCTCAAGGAGATTTTACTTTTTATTTTTGTAATGTGCATGCATTCAACACTATGGATAAATCATAGTACCTACAATGCGACATTGCTTGGTAATGATATCTAGATGGCATCTTCGTTAGTTCTTATTCTGTTAGTTGGGATAAAATCTAAAGTACTGAATCAATTTAGATAAAATTTTAATGGGACCATCTTGAAAGTAAACCCTGCCGAATGCAAAAAGAATTTTCAAAATCGGTTCATAAACGACGAAGTTATCCGCGAACAAACATAACAACATACATACGGTCGAATTGAGAACCTCCTTCTTTTTTTTTAAGTCGGTTAAAAATAGGAATATATTGCTTTTTCGTTTTATTCTCTACCTATTATGACTTTTAGGCGTTATGCTTAGCTAGTTATACCTATATGGGCTATATATTTTTTTTTCATGTACCATGATCAGGAAAAACGTTTGATAACATACCTATTTTTTTATTTATTTATTAATCTTTCCCATGCTGCTGTGATAATATATAATTATAATGGTATTAAGTCCGCCTTTTGTACATTTATGTTGCAATAAAGTATTAAATAAATAAAGTAAAAATGAACGTTGTATTTATTTTCCCGTTTTATTTTCGACTGGACCTACTTACCTCCCTATTGGCATACATTGGCACTTGCTTCAATTGTATTTGATTTTTAAATATTAATATATTTGATTGGATATTAATTGGTGTTATCCAGATGTTGCCTTGAGGTGCTAGCGTAATTTTGAGGGGTAGTGAATTATTATGTTAGTTTAAACTTGTGTACCTATTGTTTTGTTGGTGGAGCTATAGGTATAAAAATATATTCGTGTTTTGTTTTAATTTCAACTCAAATATTGAATACTTATTGACTTTTATTTTATCAAGTTATTTTAATTTTCAAATACTGAGTACTGTAGGTACCTACTTGCCTTCCTTACTTCCTTCCTAATATAAAGTTTGGATAGTTATTGTTAATTGTAACTTTATAATACCTATAAAGTCATATAGAAAACGAGCTGTTTTGTAAAAGTGTGTACTTTTCTTTTATAAATAAATTGTGTTTATTTTTTATTATTTTTATTATATTCGCCTTTCTGTTGACTATTAACTTTTAGGGGTTATTCTCATTTTAGGTAATGAAAGTTTTTCTTTTTTCTTTATAATAAAACGTGCGGATACTTATTGGTGTTGTCTATTTTTTTTTTTTTTTTTACTTTTACAGCATAATATCCACTTACATACGTACCTACCTACCTACTTAAACTCAATATAGAGTTTTAGGAGTTATTCTTAGTTAGGTATTGACCGTTTTGTTTATTAATTGTTTAGTTTTAAATTCTAAGTACCTACGTAGGTACTTGCCCTAGTTGCTATAGTCGTAGTGGGTGTAATTTGAAAAGGTATGCTTGTGTCCGTCTGCCTTTTAACTGAAAAATAAGAAAGAGTCACCTATTTATTTATTTAAAAAAAAAATATATTGTGCCCACTTACCTACACCTACCTACCTAACTACCTATTTGCCTATATTGATTTTTGAGGGGAATGAGATTAGTTACTTATTTTTGTATTTAGTGTTTGTCACTTTTGTGCAGGTTGTCGAGTTTAATTTTTTTTAATGTGTATTATAGTGTATTCCTTTGTAAATAAAGAGTAGTCATGTTCTTTCTTTTTTATTTTAAAAATAAGTAAATATTTTTTTTTTTTACCTGAACCATAAGTTCAGGTGTTATGGTTTTTGTTTGACCTGAATAATCATTATGTCGAGCTTTAGGGGTTATTCTATTTAGGTAGGTAGGGAACGGCGTTGGGCTCACCCCCTGTCACGTTGGGTTAAATACGCTTGGTGAATCGTGGGCATTTGCTTTAGCAAGTGCTTTTCTGCCTACCCCGCTTTGGGATTAAAAGGCGTGAAGTGTATTTTTTTTTTCAAATAACATTTGTTAATTGCAAGTGGAAAACACAACCACTTACTTACTTAAATACCTACCCACTTACCTATATTGATTTAATTTAGTTTTCAAAAGTTTTTAAACATCAAGTCGGAGGTACCTTATGTAATGTTAGGATATTTATTCGGATTGATTGTCCTACATACAGAAAGTGTTTTTTCTCTAATAAATAAATAAATAAAGTATTAGTAAGTATGTAACGGTTACATTGTTTTATTTCCGAGTGGACCTACTTGCATTGACGTTTAGGGGTTGTTCACAGTGAAATGTGTTGACGACGGTTTTGTTTATTACGGATATCTATCTATTGGTATGTACTTATTGGTAGCCTAACGATTTTTAACCCTTAGCTTCATAGTGATGTAATCAGTATATTTTTTTTCTAGCCGTCTCATCTACAGATTTTTTATTCTAAATTATTGTCAAAGGTGCAATTAATACGTATGAACGGCCACATAAGGATTTAATTCAGACAAAAAAAAAGACATGCAGTTAAGGGTTAAAAATTAATTGCCTTCCTAATAGGTACATCACAATGTTTGGATTGACAGGTAGGTAGGTAGGTAGGTAGGGTGGGTATGTAGGTACCTACTGAATAAGTAAAATAGAAAAGAATAATGTATGTTGGTTTTTTATTTTTTATTAGTCATGTATTGGCACTTATTATTAGTTAGGTTTTTTCACACGGTTTTTTAATTTTCTAAAATGTTTAAACACCAAGTAGGTAGGTAGGTACCTAATGTAATGTTTGGATATTTATTTGGATTGATTGTCCGTCTACGTACAGAAAGTTTTTTTTTTCTCTAATAAGTAAATAAAGTAATAGTAACAGTTACATTGTTTTACTTCCGAGTGGACCTACTTACGTTGACGTTTAGGGGTTGTTCACAGTGAAATGTGTTGACGACGGTTTTGTTTATTATGGATAATGATAATAATAATTTTAAGAGTGCTTTAGTAGGTTATTTGTGTCTGTATTTTTTTAAATACTAACGCTTCCTAATATATTATAATGTTTCGATTGACAGGTAGGTAGGGTGGGTATGTAGGTACAGAATTAGTTAAATAGGAAAGAAAAATGTATGCTAGTGTTGATTTATGATTTTTTTATTGTTTATTAGTTAGGTATTGGCACATATTATTAGTTAGGTTTATTTCACATTTTTAATTTTCTTAAGTACTTATTTAAACACCAAGTAGGTACCTAATGTAATGTTTGGATATTTATTTGGATTTATTGTCTGTCTACGTACAGAAAGTGTTTTTTCTCTAATAAATGAATAAAGTAATAGTAACAGTTACATTGTTTTACTTCCGAGTGGACCTACTTATGTTGACGTTTATGAGGGGTTGTTCACAGTGAAATGTGTTGACGAAGGTTTTGTTTATTATGGATAATTTTATTTATGTGTCTGTATAAAGACTTGACTTTAATAAGTGAAATAAAGAGTATATTTGTTTTTTTTTTTTTGTATAATTTTTTTATTGACAGGTAGGTACTGAATATTAGTTTTGATTTATGTTTTTTTTTTTTAACAAACACCAATTAGGTACTTACCCAATGTAATGTTTGCATTGATTGTCTACATACAGAATGACAATAATTATGTCTGAATAAATTTTGTGTAGGCTTTTTTATTTCTTTTAAAATTAGGAATACATTGTTGTTTTTTTTTTTGTTTTTTTTTTTTTAATTTTAGACTCTGCAAACAGTGTTGTGGTCTCGACTGTGGACTAGATGTGTGTTGTGGTAATATTAGTGCATTTCAACCGAATAATTTTAAAATTTTATTGTAAATTATTCTTGTTTGTTGTTAATATTGGGGTTCTTTTGGTGGGCCATGAAAACTTTTTTTTGCTTGTGTTGGTTATTTT
>SJJU01002947.1:0-11469 GCA_012932125.1 Conopomorpha cramerella
AACTGAATTCATTCATAATTTATTCAAAATGTGGTGATAAGTCATTGATACAGGCATGGGGAATTAGGCAGAAGACCAATCCAGAAGATTAGATTTGATGTAAATAAATTAGAATTTTTTAGAGTTAAAAATGTTTTTGATCCCTAGACACTTTTGATGTGTGTATTTTATGAGTTATTTTTCTTTAAAAACATACAGATAATAAGTGTTAAAAATGTTACAAAAAATCTACTTTCAAGTCTTTATCGGTCTAGGCATTTTACTTGTGTTTCAAAATTGGGGTTGACTTGACTACCTTTATAGGGTCTTCGGATATTCGTATGGTTACGAGTTTCAAATAATGCAGTTGCTGCACCCGTCAGTATATCGGACGACTCACAAGGGCTCTTTACATGAAGAAAAATGATTAAGAAGATGCTCATGTTTCAGAGTATTTAATTTCCATAAATAATTTAGTGACGAGTAGCTCGCACACCGGAAGTGCAGTATCGACACTTTTGTCCCATCACTAGGTCGGCGTCGGCTCCTTTGATGAGGCGGCTAAGTGAATTTCACTTTGATCTCGCCGCCTTGTGGAAATTGCTCGCCTTCGCCTTCCGGTCCCTGTTGCGTCTCGCTCGCACGCCGCAGCTGCCGTCTCTGTCGCTCATTTTACACTGCCACTTGAAATTAATGAACTGATTTCATGACTCGTGAAACGGTCCTGTTTAGGGTGTTTTCACACGAGACGTTCTCGCTACTAATTACCTACAAAGGTGCTCTCTGGCGAAATAGATCGTTTAACGACATCTTTATGTAACAGCAATTGACTTGCCTTCGTGTGTAAAGGGGTTGATACTGGCCTTAACGGGTGTAAATGCGCCAACAAAAACAAAAGTCACCTATCGTTCCCTACTATTACATTCACACACACATTCTAAGAATTAAAATCTTCATCATTGATCATGTTATGAGCTTTCATTCGACCGCCGCAGGACTTTTATTACTATGCTTTATTTTATATTAAATATCTCTAAAACCATTAATTCAATATATGGCTCCCAGATCCTACGTATGTGCGCTACGAAAAGTTCTTACAGTGATGGGTAATTTTGTGATTGTAACCCTGTAACATTGTACTCATAAAAATAGAGAAAGAGTGGTCCAGATTTATTTGTTTTTTTTTATCCCTATGAACAAGCGTTTGACCACCATCCTGCCTGGTGTTAAGCAGCGATGTGGTCTACGTTGGAGCACACTTGTTCATTAGTTACCTATTCACCCGCGACTTGAAGACCTTCAGACTGTTCTGGGCAGGAAACACATACTCCGGCAAGTCGTTCCACATCCTTGCGGTTCGCACTACGAAAGTAGACGCAAACCGTTTGGTTCGCGTTAATGGCAAATCCAGGTGGGTATGGATGACGTTTTGCCGTTCTCCTGGTTGTCCTATTGTAAAAACGCGATGGGGGTATTAGGTTATGCAACTCCGTAGCACACTCTCCGAAATGCACCCGATAGAAGACAGATAGGCTCGCAACTTTGCGGCGATGCTCTAGGCTTTGTAGCCGAGAATCAAACAGCCTGTTGTCAGCTATGAGCCTTCTAGCACGCCTCTCTATTGCCTCCAGAGCCTCAAGCTGGTATTTGGCTGATCCGTCCCAAAGATGAGAGCAGTATTCCCCACACGATCGAACTTGTGCTTCGGTGGTCGGATACTTGAATTGCAACCAGGAGGTCGCAGGTTCGAGTCCGGCTACTGGACGTGTACCAATGGGACTCTTTTTCAGAGCCTTTGTACTCAATGAAGAACAACATCGTGATGAAACTCTCACACCACAAGGTGTGAGAACTCTATATCGACGATGGGCTCACGCCATGTCACGTTGGGTTGAATACCCGTCCTTTTTTTTATTGCTATGAACAAGCGTTTGACCCCCATCCTGGCTGATGTTAAGCAGCGACGTGGTCTACGATGGAGCACACTTGTGAAGTGGGGCGGTAGTAGGAGCGAAAGAAGACGACTGACTTAGTCACGATTACATTTATTACTGTCCAATATACGAGAGTATACAATGAGTACACGAGTAGATACATAGGTTATAGGGTTGTATAATAAGTAACGCGTTACACACTTCACCTCCGGGGGTGAAAAGGGAAAAAAAAACATGTAAGACTAAAATAATAATGGAATACATGTTTTTTTTTTTTTTACATTTCAACAATCTTCTTATATCTAAATAATATTCTATTACACAGTATGATACTTTTTAGTTCGATTCTTGTGTACAATGTCCCCTTTGTTATTTACTTTTACTTTTACATTTTCTCCCATGTCTTCTATTACAGTATATGGTCCTTTGAATAAACAATCAAATTTAGTACCTGTTTCATTTTTTATTAATATTAAGTCATTTTCGGAATATGTTACAGGGTTCAAATATTTATCATAGTTTGTTTTCCTTTTTTGTTTCATTTTTTCCAAATTATTTCTAGCATCTTTATGAGCTAATTGTAATCTATATTTAAGTTCGTTACAGTAATCGTCTGGACAATACAAAGGCTCTATATTATTTCTTACTCTACTAGGAATCATACTTGGTTTACCGAAAACAAGTTCGAATGGTGTGTATTGAGTCTGGGTATGGACTGTGTTGTTGAAACTAAAGCACCAAAAAGGTAACCAATGGGTCCATGATTGAGGGTTATTGCTACACTGAATTCTAAAAAAATCACCTAAGTTTTTATGTGTGTTTTCTAAAGATCCTATGGATTGATGATGGTATGCTGTTGATTGGATTTTTCGTATTTCTAAAAGTTGACACACTTTTTCCATCGTCGAAGACACAAATTCAGTACCTCGATCAGATGCTATTGTTTTTGGGATTCCATATCTTAAGATAAAATTATTCACTAACTTACGAGCTACAGTATCAGTTTCTTTATTCCTAAGAGGATAAGCCTCTACAAACTTACTAAGTTCGCATTGAACTGTTAAAATATAGCAATTGTCGTCGTAGTCCTTGATCAGAGGTCCTACTAAGTCTAAATAAATCTTTTCAAACGCACATGACGCTGTTGAAGTCAGGGTCATTGGTTCTTTTGTATACCTGCAGTGTTTCATTTGTTGACATTTCGAACATTTTCGTACGAAGTTTTCAACATCTTTGTCTAGGCCTGGCCAGTAAAAACGTCTCTTTATATTATTTATCATTCTTCGCATTCCAGCGTGCCCACTGGTGGGAAGCAAATGAAAATCTTCTAAAATGAACTTTCTTTCTTCATCACTGTCTATACTTTGAACTCCTCTCAAAATATGTATTTGTGGTCCGGACCATTGATATGACTTATTTATCTCATCCTTCAAACCTTTTATAAAATCCTCATTATTTTTTCTTTTCACTATGCATAAAGTCTTAATTTTCATTTCTTTACAAAATATTCCTAACTTAGTTACAAATTCGGCTCGCGTAAATTGCAATCTAAAGTTTAGGTTGATGTAAAGTTTCTCTCCACTGTAAACAAAACAATCTCTTTCCTTCTCTACCTTTCCTGATTTTCTAATTGCAGGTATTTTCGTTTCTTCCTCTAATATTAACTCTACAGAATCACAGGTCCTCCTTAATATTTCTCCAACTTTTGGTTGTACGGGCCAATCGTTGCTAGAAGTACTAAGGTCTTGTGAATCACTACATTCCTGTTTCTGATCAACACTTTCCTGTCGTTTCTTTTGTGCTCTAGTTAATACTGTCATTATTTGCTCGCTCATTGATTTTAATTCGTCAGAAGTTAATTTAATTCTTGACAATGCGTCTGCCAAAACATTTTCTTTTCCTTTAATATACACTATTTTGAAATCGTATTCTTCTAGCATTAATCTAAATTTGAGCAATCTACTAGATGGATCCTTCATTCCAAAAAGATATATTAACGGCTTGTGATCAGTCATTATAGTAAATTGCCTGCCAAAGAGATATGGCTTAAAATATTTTATTCCCCATACTATTGCTACTAATTCTTTTTGTATTGTAGGGTAGTTACACTCTGCTTTATTTAAAGGGCGACTGGCATAAGCTATAGGTTTCATGTCTTTATTGCATAGGACAGCACCAACTGCTGTGCCAGAGGCATCAGTTTGTAGAATAAATTCGTTATTTGCGGAAAAATCTGGAAATTGTAATATTGGTGGTGAGATCATAGCCGCTTTTAATTTTTCAAAAGATATCTGACATTCTGTGGACCAATGGAAAACTTCATTTTTTCTACATAGTTTATTTAATGGAGCTGTTATGTGAGCAAATCTAGGAATAAATTTTCTGTAATAGTTACAAAATGCAACAAACCTTTTGGTTTCGTCAGCATTTGTTGGAGCAGGATAATTTTCAACTACAATTATTTTTTCTGGGTCTGGTCGGACGCCTTCTTCAGAAACTTTGTGGCCGAGATATAATATTTCTCTCTTTAGGAATTGGCATTTTTCTGGATTTAATTTTAGATTACAAGTTCTAAGTCTTTCAAAAACATCAATCAGATTTCTGTTATGTGATTCTAAATTTCTCCCAAATACTATTAAATCATCTAGATAGACAAAACATTTTTCAAAAGTAAGACCTGATAATGCAATTGACATAACACGTGAAAAAGCGCTTGGACTTGTTTTTAAGCCCATTGGAAGTCGTTTCATTTGGTATTGACCGGCATTCGAATTGGTAATAAACGCTGTATATTTTCTTGATTCAGGATCAAGTTTTACTTGATAGTAGCCTTGTTGTAAATCTAAATGAGTAAAAAGTACAGCGCCAGTAAGAGAGTCTAAAATTTCTGTTATATGGGGTAAAGGAAATTTATCGTCTTGTATGACGTTGTTCAATTTCCTGTAATCAACTACTAACCGCCATTTTTTCTGTCCATTCGATGCTTTTTTGGGTACTAATAGTATAGGACTAGACCATGCACTCTTGGTTTCCTCAATTATATCGTCTTCGAGCATTTTCTGTACCTGATTCCAAACTTCTGATTTAAGGGATTCAGGCATTCTGTATGGCTTTACATAAACGGGTGTAGAATTTGGTTTAAGAACTATTGATTGATCATAGATATTAGTAGTAGTAAGATGGTCTCCAGGCAAATAAAATATATCAGAATACTTTTTGCATATTTGCCCAACTGATTCCTTTTCATCCCTGTGCAAATGATGTAATTGTAACAATGGTAAAAGTTGTTTCGCTCTGTCAAATGTAGATGATGATTTACTAAAATTCAAAATATTATATTCATGTAATGGTAACACTTTAGGACAAAAATTTGGTATTTGTATATCGTTTTCGCTAGTGTTTAATATTTTTACAGGTATTCTATTATTCTTAGGAGTTACTATCATTCCTGCTAAGAATATATCCTTCTCCAACTCCGTTGCACAAACTACAACATCATTTGAAATGTCAGAATTAAAATGTAAATAATGAATGGATTCGCTTCTTGCTGGTATGGTTAAATTATGCAAAGTCAAGTCAGGAGTATCATAAATTGGTACGTAACAATCAATATTATTAGCACATTTCAAAGTCAAAGTATTTGTTTCTAAGTCTATATTTGATCCAAAGTTACAAAGAAAGTCGAGTCCTAAAATTCCGTTTGCCTTTAAAGGTAAGTTATTGAAGATATAAAACTTGTGTTGGAATGTACACCCATCCTTTAGTGTAAGTGTAATGTAAACATAACCAAGTGTTCGAATTTTACCACCTACGCCGTTGACTAATATGTTGTCGCTATATATGGTTAAGTTATTTGGTAAACATTCGCTTCTAATAGCAGATAATGACGCACCGGTATCCAATAAATAAAATTGTTTTCTGCCATTATTATAAAATGGAACTACTTTTGTCTTTCCTGTAAAAGTAAACATATCCTTAGTCACGAAAAAACTGATTTTCTTCCGTAGTATGTCTGGATGAAGTCGGTGGATCATTCCCGTGAATTCCTTCTGCTGAAAAAATGTTACGTGAATTTCCGCCTCTAGGAATCGAATTATTACTCGGGTGAACCATCCGTTGTCCTCCTCTGCGGAACGATACATTCCTGTAATTGGGGTTATAAGGTCTGCGTTGGTACCCTGGAGTCACGTTGTGCTGGTGATAGTAACCACGTTGACTCGCTTGTCCACGAAATTGACCCCTGTAAAATGGAGCTGAAAAACGATTTGAATACGACCTACCTGCACCTCGATTTAGCTTCATCAGCTCTGCTCCAGCTGAACTTGAGCTCGGCTGCAGACACTCCTCATCCTTTGCAGCTTGGATGGCATCCTTGAGGCTGGTGTAGTTTCGTGCAGCGATTATAGTACTTAACTTACCGTTGCGTAATCCGTCTGAAAATCTTTTGACAGCAATTTTTTCATTCAAGGGTTTTAATATTTTATAACTCTGTTCATCACTGTCAGCCTGACTGATGGTTAAATCTGTAAATAATGTTTCTAATTCTGTCCCATATTCGTCTATCGACCTATATCCCTGAGTAATGTTATGTAATCGATGTTGAATGGCCGTAAATGACTTTTTTGTGAGAAGATGTTTTTTCATGTCACCCAAAAGATCTTTAACATTCAGATGCGGTCAGCCCGGCCACAAGGTGCGCGACTGCAGCGCATCGGAGGCTCACTGCCCCCTCTGTGCCGCGGCCAATAAGCCCGCTGGCCACAGAGTGGGGGCAAAGTCTTGCGCGGCGGCGGCCCCACTGGGCAACAGTGGAAGCCGGAGGGCCCAGCGAGGGGCCCGGAAGAGGATGGGCCCTGTGGCCCCGACACCAGCGCCGAGATCAGGGGCCTCCGTTCCCATGGAGGCCCAAGAAGAGGCGACAGCGGCGGACCCGCCTCGGGGGCGTCGCCGCGGCGGTCAGACCGAGTGACCGCCGCGGAAGCCCTGCAGTTCCGGGCGTAAGAATAGGGCTGCGGTTCTCCCGTGCCTGTCGTAAGAGGCGACTAAAAGGGCACTGGGGGGTCGGTCGCGCGCAAGGCGGGGGCCTGCGCGCGGTTCATACCGACACCCCCATCGAGGGCGACGGTGCCACGTGACTTCGGCACCGTCGCCTCACTTTTGAGTCTTTCGCGGGGAGGGCCACAAGCCCCCCTCCCCGCAGGGTAGCGGGCCCGCCTCTTTACAGCGGGCCCTGCGCGGCCGGTGTCCCCCTGAAGTTGTGGGCCCCCTCTAGGGTGTTCCGGGGGCACCGGCTCTTTCGCGCAGAGAAGTCACCGGGGGGTTTTAGTGGATTCACCACATAACCCCGTCGTCTCCCCCGCGGACGACGGGGTATCCGAAGGGATTTCCCCCCGTCAACAAAAAAAAAGGTTAGGTTAGGTTAGGTTAGGTTAGGTTAGGTTAGGTTAGGTTAGGTTAGGTTGGGGTGCGAAGTCAGATCGCCTCCTCGTGTGCCTGACTGTTATTGGGTACCTCCTCGCGGGGGTAGCCTTTTAGCAGTCGGGCCGGCGCACCCTGGGCAACGGCAGAATGTGCATCAGTCGTCGGCTCGCGCTGGCGGCCCATGCCATTCTGACGGCCGAGAATCTGACACCATCGTCGCTCCGGGCCCCTCTGCTCTATCAGAGGGCTCCCCTGGAGCGGCAAGGACAGGGCCTTCGGAGTCCCGTCCGCCCTGTCACACATCGTAACCCCTGTGGGATTCCTCCCCAGGGACCGAGGGTCTGGTCGACAACGTCCGGACTGCGAGGAGTCAACCTCTATAAAAAAATCCCCAATTCCACACGCTGGGAAACCGTGGCGTGTGGATGCTCTCCGGAGCGGCAGCAGGGCACAGCTGTCTCTAGCGGACCCGGTCCTACAGCGGTCACTGTAGGAAACATGTATAATGGCTGGTCGCAACACACGTAGTATTCCCCGGGTGGGTCCCGTCCGCAAGGACGGGGAATCCCACACCACACCGCAAGGGGTGGTCTGCCCCAGTGATACGGGGGGGGCAAACCGCCATTCTGCGCCCAGCGCAGCCCGGCTGAACGACCCGGCTAGCCACCGGCGCCGTGGGGTTTTGGGGCCCCACGGTGTTAAATGTGCTACCCAAGCACAGCATGCTCTCCGCGACTCGGACGACGTGTCGAGCGACGCGGGGAGCGACGTTATGTCCTTCGACTCCGGGGAGTCCGCCCCGGAGCCTGGCAAGGCGAAGCGCAAGCGCGCGCGCGCCCCCTCCTCTGTCTCGGTCCAAGTCTCGGACCTGGAGACGAGCCAGGGGGAGGAGGAGGAAGCGCCGGCGGAGCCCCCAAAGAGAGGGAGAGGGCGGCCCCCCACCCACGGGGAGTACATCGGCCTGGGCAAGGCTCGCGCCGAGGCCCAGGCCGCCCGAAGGGTGGCCCTCGCTAAAGAGGCCTCCCTGACCCCCCCAGTTGTTTCCGCGCAGCAGAAGCGCAAAAGGGCCCCACTGAGTGCCCTGAGAGAAGCCCGAGCGGCGGCACCCGGCGAGATGACCTCCGCCGACCTCCACCAGAGGGTGGAGGAGAACGTGGGGGTTATCCTCGACGTTGCCGCCAGGTCGGGCAACTTGAAGGGCACCTTTGTGAAGGCCCTCAAGGACGCGGCGGGGCTCCTTCAGGGGGCCCTGGAAGAATTCGCCATGCGCACCCCTACAGAAGAGGTGCGCATCCTTTTCAAGGCGAACCGGTCCCTCCAGGCGGAGCTCCAGAGGGAGAAAGAAGACAAGGCGGCCATCTTGGCCCAACTTCAAGAGCTCCGCCTGAAGGCGGGGCCGACAGAGACCGGCCCCAGGGCCCCCGCGCAACAACCCGCGCAAATAGTGGAGAAACCCGCACTGGAGGAGCTGACGCGCTCAATCGTCGCCCAGTGCGGGTCCATCATGAACGCCCGGCTGGAGGCGCTCGAGGAGCGCCTTCTACCGGCTAGGAGGGTCCGCCCGCCGCTGGCAGCCGACGTCCAGGCTGCGGCGGCAAGCGCTGTCGCCCACACCGGGCCTCAGGTTCAGAAAGGTAAGGGGAAAGGGAAGGGGAAGGGCAAACCTTCTGCCCCCCACCCAACCCCGACCCCCGCACCGACTGGGTCTTCCCCGCAGCCTGGACCGTCGGTCCCGGCTGCCAGTGCGTCCGCGTCCGCTCCGGCGAAGTCTTCCTGGGTGGAGGTGGTCAAGCGCGGCAGGCGCTTGGGTGCCAAGCCGCCGCCACCTCCACCGAAGCCGAAGCCGAAGAAGGCAGCCGCCCCGCCACCCAAGGCCAAAAAGGGCAAAGGCGTCGCCCCAGGATCCCTCCGCGTCCCGCGCACAGTGGCAGTGTCACTGAGCCTAGTGCCGGGCGTGGAGGAGGAGGGCGACACATGGATTAAAATCCTCACCGAGGCTCGCGACAAAATATCGCTCGCGAGCCTCGGCATATACGACCTGAGGTTCCGGCGGGCGAGGGCCGGGGGGCGGCTTCTAGAGCCCCCCGGCACCGCCGAAGAGATAGTGGCCAAGGCGGACGCCTTGGCCGGCCGCCTCCGGGAGGAGCTGTCCCCGGAGGTGGTGAGGGTGTCCAGGCCCGTCAAGTGTGCGGAGCTGCGCTTGGCGGACCTGGATGACTCGGTGACGGCAGAGGAGATCGTCGCTGCCGTGGCTGCGGCAGGTGGTTGCGCCCCCGTCTCCATCACGGTGGGGCGCACCGCGGAGGCGGCCGTCAGAGGCCGCTCCCGGAACGTGTGGGTCCGCTGCCCCGTCGCGGCGGCCAAGGCCCTGGGCCGGGCGGGTCACTTGCCCGTGGGCTGGTCCAGGGCCAGAGTGACGCTGTTGGAGGGACGCCCGATGCGCTGCATGCGCTGCCTTGAGCCGGGCCACGCACGGGCGACGTGCTCGTCGCTCGTGGACCGCACCGGTCACTGCTTCCGGTGCGGTCAGCCCGGCCACAGGGTGCGCGACTGCAGCGCATCAGAGGCCCACTGCCCCCTATGTGCCGCGGCCAACAAGCCCGCCGGCCACAGGGTGGGGGCAAAGAGTTGTGTGGCGGCCCCGCAGCCGGGCCGCAACAACAGAAGGAGGGCCCAGAGACGGGCAAACAAATCAGGGGAAAGGGCCTCCGAGCCAATGGAGGCCCAGACTGAGGGGTCGTCGGCGGACCCGCCTCGGTCCGTCGCCGCGGCGGTCGTAGCCAGTGACCGCCGCGGAAGCGACTAATCGGGCACTGGGGGGTCGGTCGCGCGCAAGGCGGGGGCCTGCGCGCGAACTCCACCGACCTCCCCATCGAGGGCGACGGTGCCACGTGACTTCGGCACCGTCGCCTCCCTTTTGAGTCTTTCGCGGGGAGGGCCACAAGCCCCTCCCCGCAGGGTAGCGGGCCCGCCTCTTTACAGCGGGCCCTGCGCGGCCGGTGTCCCCCTGGAGTTGTGCTCTAGGGTGTTCCGGGGGCACCGGCTCTTTCGCGCAGAGAAGTCACGGGGGGGTTTTAGTGGAATCACCACATAACCCCGTCGTCTCCCCCGCAGACGACGGGGTATCCGAAGGGATTTCCCCCCGTCAACAAAAAAAAAAAAAAAAAAAAAAAAAAAAAAAAAAAAAAAAAAAAAAAAAAGGTTAGGTTGGGGTGCGAAGTCAGATCGCCTCCTCGTGTGCCTGACTGTTATTGGGTACCTCCTCGCGGGGGTAGCCCTTTAGCAGTCGGGCCGGCGCCCCCTGGGCAACGGCAGAATGTGCATCAGTCGTCGGCTCGCGCTGGCGGCCCATGCCATTCTGACGGCCGAGAATCTGACACCATCGTCGCTCCGGGCCCCCTCTTCTCTATCAGAGGGCTCCCCTGGAGCGGCAAGGACAGGGCCTTCGGAGTCCCGTCCGCCCTGTCACACGTCGTAACCCCTGTGGGATTCCTCCCCAGGGACCGAGGGTCTGGTCGACAACGTCCGGACTGCGAGGAGTCACCCTCTATAAAAAATCCCCAATTCCACACGCTGGGAAACCGTGGCGTGTGGATGCTCTCCGGAGCGGCAGCAGGGCACAGCTGTCACTAGCGGCCCCGGTCCTACAGCGGTCACTGTAGGAAACGTTACAATGGTTGGTTCTCGCACAGATGGTATTCCCCGGGTGGGTCCCGTCCGCAAGGACGGGGAATCCCACACCCCCCCGCAAGGGGTGGTCTGCCCCCAGTGTACGGGGGGGGCAAACCACCATTGTGCGCCTTGCGCACATCGGCTTGGCGACCCGGCTAGCCACCGGCGCCGTGGGGTTTTTGGGCCCCACGGTGTTAAATGTGCTACCCAAGCACAGCGTGACTCGGACGACGTTTCGAGTGACGCGGGGAGCGAGTCCGCTCCGGAGCCTGGCAAGGCCCGACGCAAGCGCGCGCGCGCCCCCTCCTCTCTCTCGGTCCAACTCTCGGACCTGGACAGCAGCCAGGGGGAGGAGGAGGAAGCGCCGGCGGAGGCTCCAAAGCGAGGGAGAGGGCGGCCCCCCACCCACGGGGAGTACATCGGCCTGGGCAAGGCTCGCGCCGAGGCCCAGGCCGCCCGCAGG
>SJJU01002949.1:0-11705 GCA_012932125.1 Conopomorpha cramerella
AGTGGAGCTGGAAAACACATTTTATCGGATCGGATGGCTTTCGCGTACACCCTTCAGGCAGGCAAGGAATGATATGGACAAAATGCCAGTAGATCTGCCAACAGAAGTACGTACTCAACAAAACCCTCAAAAGTCCCTTAAAATAAGGTGCGTAATAAACATGACTTACGCATAGCGCCATCTGTTAGACATCTTCCTAAACATCACAAGTAATGCTACTTCGCAACTTTCTGTGAAATATCTTGGAAATCCCAGAATTCAGAATTACATTACGGTTTACAGTAACGGTGTTAGATGTCGCTAGTGTGTAAACTTAAAACTTGGTAAACACGTAGTATATTTCAATTTTAGCGCAGGAAATCCTCCAATATCACAGTGCGTATGTACCTACTAATCGTTCATATAATTCTTCAAATGCTTTTTCCTAGAACTTTCTGTATCTTTCGGTTAAAAAAGAGCGAATCTATTTGCAAGATTTTTTATGATCAAAGAGGTATCTGAGGTAGAGGTATCTGAAATCGACGCGTTTTTTTTTATATAACTACGCTTATTTTTTTTACAGGTTATTACGTATTCCGATTTTCATAAATATTGTTTTATTAGAGGATGGGAGGTGGTCCAATATAAATTTGGGAAGAATTTCTTTTCTTGTTTCTCTGATTTTTGGGTGGTTTAATTATTTTTTCGGTTCTGTTAAAATCGGTTTCGTTTTTTTTTCTGTTTACCGGGGTGTGTTTAGAAATAGGTATAAACAAGCATTTGACCACCATCCTGGTTTCAAGAAGCGATATGTATTATTATCTAATCATCATCAATACTCCCGATGTCGGTCCCTATGTATGTTTACATCTTTAAAACTACACAACGTATTTTGATGCGGTTTACTTTAGTACCAGGTGGATTTGACATTTACGCGAACCAAACGGTTTGCGTCCACTTTCATAGTGCGTACCGCCAGGATGTGCAACGACTTGCCGGAGTCTGTGTTTCCTGCGCAGTACAGTCTGAAGGTTTTCAAGTCGCGGATGTAATATCTTAGTATGCAATAAAGTGTTCATTCATTCAAAGTAGATACATAACATTCAGTAGCGTGCACACCTTATAGGCAAAAAGACACTGCCTACCTCAGTATCTTGGTTACCCGACCTAATAATCAGTTATTGTTAGATCATTTTTTTTTTAGAACTCACGTCATAGGCTAAGGAAGGTCCTGTGTTTTGTGGGTGAGTAGATAGGTAGGCACCTAAGTTTCGTAAATACAAGTTACCTATACATAGGTGTCAATTCTTGGGGATTACTGCCTACCTTGTCGTAAAAGCCAGTGCCCGCCACCGATAACATTTAATGAGCTCTACATTATTTAGCTGTTAGGGCATTGCACATAGTCACTTAAATAACTAAATTATACAAAATGAAATGATCATCAGCCACATGATGTCCACTGCTGAGCAAGCGCCTCGCCCAATGATTTCCAATGACATTGGTACCTACATAACTGTGTGCGTCAGGATGGCTGGACCATGTTGCATTTTTCAGTGATTCCTTACACGAAAAGTTAGTACCAGCATGGTACTAGTTGGTACCTACGTAAAAAGAGAATAAATAGCATTTACAAGTGGCCCGCCATTCTGACGTCAGGATTGCTGGACCATGGTGGAGTTAGCCTAGTTACGGTAACTTTGGGGGGGAAAATAGGTGTGAATCAGTTAGCCTATAGTTGGTACGAAGCAGCCGAAATCGAACCCACAATTGGGAAATTTTTTTTGGCGTTTTTCTGACAGGAGAACTGTCACTACAAACAGTCATACTTTCCAAAAAGTATAGTTTGACAGTAATGACAGTTCCCGCCCGAAAATCTGTCAGAAAAACGTCAAAGAAAATTCCTCATTGTAGATTGTAAGCCAAATGACTACGTAGGTGGCTCGTTATTCCTTTACCAGGCAGAGGGAATATAGATCCCACCTAATTTTAAACTTTATTCCATTAAAATACAGTCTAAAATCAATTAATTTGAGACTAGCCTTCTGCCTGTCAAAGGGTTATAAAAAAAATGTGTGCGTGTACTAGTGTACACACGTAAGAAGTGAAACTTCTTTATGGCCTTATTTTTCGCAAAATGATCTACATGCAACTTTCCAGAAATTGGTTAAATAAAGTTAAATTAGATAAAGTTTAAACAAAACAATTTTATTATCATAGACAATATGAATACAAATAATACAATTATTTCACTTTAACTTTTATACATTGGCCGATAGTTGGCCGATAGTTACAATCAGAAACTGAGGTTAACCTTAAATATCTTAAATTTAAAAAAAGAACCGTGAACCGCTCGCTGAACCGTGGGTACTTGCTTTAGCAAGTGCCTCTGCCTACCCCTCTTTGGGATTAAAGGCATGAAGTGTATTTATTTTATTTTATTTATTTACTTAAAAAAAGATGGCGCGTAACGGAAAAATGTGACTCGTAACCGTAAAGTGGTTTCACTTCAAAAATTAATTAGTCTCTATCATAGTAAGTGCTATAATTATTACAGGGTAGTTAGCTTATCATCCAGTGGACAAAAGCTAAAAAAATGACCTCGGATCGACTTTATTTATTACACAGCATAAGAATCAGGTAGAAACTAACATTTTTTCAAATTATCAAACATAGTACACACATCAAAAGTGTCTAGGGATCCAGTACATTTTAGAAGATTGCAATCAGGAATATATTTTACAAAAACTGAATTCATTCATAATTAATTCAAAATGTGGTGACAAGTCAGTCATGGGTAGAGATGGGTTTCTATCCGAGTATTTATCCGCTGGAGGATAAATATCCATAAATACTCGTATTTACTCGAGTATTTATCCAAAGTGAGAGTAAATATTCTGCTTCAATTCTTTTAAAAAAACACGATTGGCGTTGACTTGGTCGCTTGATTGCGCATTTATACAACAATTTATTGTTTTATTACTATTAAATTAATTACTTAATTAATGTTTTATAAGTACATAATGTATCTATTAATTTATTCAAAGCCACTTTTCGTTGTCATGTCATAACTCCGGAACGGGTGGACCGATTTCGCTAATTCTTTCTTTGTTGTGCTTATTAATGACAGCAGAAGGTTCTTATGAAAGAAAAAATGACATCCACTGCTGGTCACAGGCCACCCTAGATGTTCATATTAATAGTTAAGAAAGGACAACGTCTGTCGAGTCCACTAGTATAATTATAATTTATGTATGGACGATTTATTGTATGCGTAGGTCTAACTGTTTTATTTTATTATTATATTATTATAATATTATCTATCTTATATATTAAAATCAATGCCACTTTTCGTTGTCATGGTATAAATCTGGAACGGGTGGACAGATTTCGC
Organism: Conopomorpha cramerella; assembly: GCA_012932125.1. Lineage (NCBI taxonomy): Eukaryota > Metazoa > Arthropoda > Insecta > Lepidoptera > Gracillariidae > Conopomorpha > Conopomorpha cramerella. The sequence continues at coordinate 3,374 of SJJU01002949.1, forward strand.
TAATTTTTCTTTTGTTGTGCTTATTAATGATAGGAGAAGGTTCTTATGAAAGAAAAAAATTACATCCACTGCTGGGCACAGGCCACCCGGGAAGTTGTACTAATTTATATTCAGATTAATAGTGATATTGCAATCTATGCGAAAAAAGCAAGATTGGCTGTCCATGACGCTGTACTGGCACCTACCTTAATGTACGGGAGTGAAAGTTGGGTATGGCAGAAGAAGCATAAAAGTAAAGTCAATGCCGTAGAAATGCGTTCATTGCGGAGCATGAAAGGCGTGACATTGAATGACAGGATAAGGAATAGTGTGATAAGGGAAAGTTGCGGTTTGAAGGAAGACGTAGTGACCAAGATTGAAAAGGGCATGCTTCGGTGGTTTGGGCATATGAAGAGAATGGATGAAAGTCGATTGACGAAAGAGATTTATATGGGTGATGTAATGGGCCGGGTGAGTAGAGGTCGCCCCAGAGGACATATACAGACCAGATTGGTGATGTCCTGGCCGAAGGTGGCGTGAAAAGTACTCGAAACCGGAGGTCATGTATGAAAAGATGTATGAATGTAGATGAAGCGAAAGGGGTATGTCAGGTCCGTGACAAATGGAGATCTGTAGTCTCTGCCTACCCCTCTGGGAGACAGGCGTGAAGTGTATGTATGTATATTAATAGTTAAGACAGGACAACGTCTGTCGAGTCCACTAGTATTATTATAATTTTATTATGCTGTATATTGTCCCTCTCACTGAGTGCCGGCGGAAGACCAGCGTCACGAGTAACTGAGACTTGATGCTGAGCCGGAGTCTCCTCTTCGCTGACAAACACCCACACCGTGGCTATTCATGTGTGATTGTGTATTTTATTTTTCATATTGTTTAATTTTTATGTGTATGTAATTTGTGCTTGTCAGAGAATATAAATGTCTTGTCTTGTCATATCGAGATATCACTCTTTCGCGAAATGTTGCTACTTTTATAAGGAAGTTTTATGGAAGCTTTTTGATGTGTGTCTTTAAATTATGAACTCTGGCGCACCCGGCCGGATATCCGTTTATTGGGCGGCAGTGTGTCGGATATCCGGTTATTGGCCACCAGTACGTTGGATATCCGGACATCGGGCGATATCCGGCTGGATATCCGGTTATTAGGTGGCATCCGGCCGGATTGTGAAAATCCTGACTGATTTACCGGCCGGATAAGCTGGATACGGGATAGACCCGGATATCCGGTTATAGATCGACATGAAAAACCGATCAAGCAAGAAACCGGATAGGGCCGGATATCCGGTTATATTCACCCGGATATCCGGTTATTGGGTGACATCCGGCTGGATTGTGAAAATCCTGACTGATTTACCGGCCGGACAAGCCGGATACCGGATAGGGCCGGCTATCCGGTTATAGTCAGGCATCCGGCCGGACTGTGAATAATCGTTCGGTAAACCGGATAGAGCCGGATATCCATTCCAACTGAAAATTGTTCATGTTTAGGCCCACCTACTCATTGACCTATGATAGACTTATTTCTTGATACCTATTGGTCCAGTACCTAATTATACTTACCTAATTACTGAGTTCGTGATACATTTTTTTATATACCATCTACCTACTTACATTTTATATATACCGCCTATTTTCATTTATCACGTTCCTGGATACTACGGGTATGTCCTTATACCTTTTAGCTTCATCTCCATTCATACATATTTTCCTACATATCTGGTTTCGAGTACTTTTCATGCCATCTTTCGTCAAGACATGACTAATTTGGATGATATATGTCCTTCTGGAGCCATCTCTGCCCTACCCGACCCGTTGCATCACCCATATTATCAATTTTCATCACGAATTTAATTAAAACAAGAGTACAAAAATATTTATCCTAGGTTTTGGATAAATACTCAGTGTAAACGAGTAAATACGGATAAATATCCATATTTATCTTTCCACTGAGTATTTATCCTTCGAGTATTTATCCGACTGCCCATCTCTAGTCATGGGGGAATTAAGTAGGAGACCAATCCAGAAGATTAGATATGATTTAAATAAATTAGATTTTTAGAGCTAAAAATGTTCTTGATCCCTAGACACTTTGATGTGTGTATGTAATATGCATCCTGTATAATCAACTAGCAGACTATAGACGTCATACGGTCTCAATCTCATCCTCATCTCGTGGGAATTATTTCAATCTAACACTTCACGCCTTTTAATCCCAAAGCGAGGTAGGCAGAGCAGCAAGTGCCCACTGTTCACCAAGCGTATTTAACCCAACGTGAGGGGGGGTGAGCTCATCGCCGTTAAAGGTTTCACACAACTAATTGTGGTGTGCAGATTTCATCACGATGTTGTCCTTCACCGGACTAGTGTTGCGTTGCGTACATAGGTTCTGAAAAAGAGTCCCATTGGTACACGTCCAGTAGCCGGACTAGAATAAGATTTCCGACAACCTAGACCACAGACGCTTTTTTTCCTGTCCTGACAATTACGTAACAACAAAATCATATCTATGTGTTTTAATCATTAATTACACTGTCATTACAAAATATGCCATTAGAGACAGAAATAGGCACGAAGCACGCTCCACGTTTGAAGAGCCCCTTAGCACATTAGCCCCCCTTCCAGCAAAGGGTTCCAAGAAAGAAATGAAAAGACATACCAGGCACTGCGATTGGTTGAAACAAGCTACACACATCAAAAGTGTCTAGGGATCAAGTATATTTTAGAAGATTGCAATCAAGAATATATTTTACAAAAACTGCATTCATTCATAATTTATGCAAAATGTGGTGATAAGTCATTGATACAGGCATGGGGAATTAGGTAGGATACCAATCCAGAAGATTAGATTTGATTTAAATAAATTCGATTTTTTTAGAGCTACAAATGTTCTTGATCCCTAGACACTTTTGATGTGTGGAAATCACATGATGTGTGACATAACAGCCAATCACGGCGCGTGTTTGATCTATGTCGTGTCTTACTTAACGCGCGTGCTTGACCTGCAGTTAGCAAGCAAGCGCACCTTGAGCCCTCTTCCCTTTTTGTATTCAGGATGGATCGTGTTTAGGCATCTGGATCCCACGGAACTACACACATCAAGAGTGTCTAGGGATCAAGAACATTTTTAGCTCTAAAAATATATCTAATTTATTTAAATCAAATCTCATCTTCTTGATTGGTCACCTACCTAATTCCCCATGCCTGTATTAATGACTTATGACCACATTCTGAATAAATTATGAATGAATTTAGTTTTTGTAAAATATATTCTTGATTGCAATCTTCTTAAATGTACTTGATCCCTAGACACTTTTGATGTGTGTATCTGGCGTGTAAGGCGTGAATGCCTAGTAATGTGTAATTCCTGTCAGAAATGATTTGCCGGAATCTGTGTTTCCTGCGCAGTACAGTCTAGAGATCTTCAAGTCACGGGTAAATAGGTACCTAATGAACAAGTGTGCTCCATCGTAGACCACATCGCTGCTTAACATCAGGCGCGATGGTAGTCAAATGCTTGTTCACTGTGTTTAAAATAAAACCTGTACATAATATATTAATTTGTATTTAATTAGTTTTGTTTACCTACCTAATAGCATGCCAGTCTTCCGTCAGACTAAAACCTAAATAGGTGACCTAGGTGTGGTAGTGAAGATTGCGTGACTTAGGGAATGTTGCCACCTAAAATACGACCTAACAACCTGTATTCTGTACTCTAACGTCATTAGACAATAGTTTGCCTCTTTCACACAGCCACTATTAGAGCGGGACAAATGATACTCGGTAAGCGATATGTTATTGCCAGAAGTTTTAGGATCCAGAGAGTACTTAGTACTTACCCACATTTTAGTACACTGATAAAATAAATGTTGCCTCACCATGAGCCCTGTGGCACACCACTCTGACAACTGTATGATCGAGTTTTATAAAACCTGGGGCTCAGACCAAAAACAACTAAGTATACTTTCTTTTTCTGTGGTCCAGTTGGTTGGATACTTGACTTTTAACCGGGAGGTCGCGGGTTCGAGTCCGGCTATTGGACGTGTACCAATGGAACTATTTTTCAGAGCCTATGTACGCAACGCAACGCTCGTACGGTGAAGGACATCATCGTGATAAATCCCGCACACCACGCAGTGTGTGAACCCTATAACGATGATGGGCTCACCCCCTGTCACGTTGGGTTAAATACGCTTGGTGAACCGTGGGCATTTGCTTTAGCAAGTGCCTCTGCCTACCCCGCTTTGGGATTAAAAGACGTGAAGTGTATTTATTTATTTTTTATTTATTTTATTATAATTGCAAAGTATGTCTGTAAGTATCGCTTTCACGCCAAAACTACTGTTTAGGACAGGTGACCGTGTCTACTTTTTAGACCAGGTCCCGGGATATTTTATTAATTATATTTATTATATATTCATTTGTTTGCCCCGGAACCCTAAAATATATGATAGCGATGTATGTCGGGTCCGTTAATACATTTATAAGAATAGGTAATAGCATCCACGACACTTTAAACAATATGACATGAAAAAGACGAAGCAATACACAAATCAACCCGTCTCTTTCCTTCAGGCGCAAATAAATGACCATGAACTGCGCATATAATTATTCTAGGTAGAATTAAGTATCTAGATATTTTTTACGATCTAGAATTTGGGGTGCGGATTTTTAATCACTTCGACTTTGTCCGTCGTGGGGTGAAGTCGTCTCTGGTCGTAAAAAAAACAACAAAAATAAAAAGTTTTAATTTTATTTGTACGAAAATAGTACATTAAAATGTTGCGATTAAAACGCTGTTGTTGCTTTCCTTTAAGGAAAGGTGTTATTTTAATGGGATCGTTGTGCATTGTGAGTACTTTTTATTTTAAATTTTTAGAGGTCGCCGGTTCGAACCGACACTAGCATTAAAAGATAGTTTAGATTGAAAGTAGGCAAGCTTTTGACCACAATAATGTTTGGTGTTAAGCTACGATGGTGTCTAGGATTGCCTAGTAACTGTTAACGCTGACTTGAAGATGGGCAGGATGTTTACTTGTTAGTTCTTGTCTAGCAATTAAGATTTGAATTCAATTGATATGTTTTTTTTATTTGGTAGTTGGTACTTCAGAGGAAGACCCATGAAATTTTTGTAAATATAAAAGTACCTACTTTTTGAAAATCAGTTTAGTTATGTTTAGGATTTGAAGTGAGTGTTTTTTATTTTTTTCATTAATAAAATTATTTTTTTACAATCTGAACTTTGCTCATATAGGGATCCTTATATCTATCTATACTTATAAAAGAGAGTCATGTTAGTTACATTATTTATAAATCAAGAATGGCTGAGCCGATTAGGCTGAAAATTAGTGGGATGTAGCTAATGAACAGGAGACGGACATAGGATAATTTTTATCCCGATCCTGTGGAACGCGGCGCTATCTAGAGGGTATTATGTAGTTTGTATGAAATACTGAAACTACGCGAATGAAATCGCAGGGCGTCCGATAGTTTAATAATAAACCCTATCAGCTTTTTCCCTGCAACAGTACGTCGAATGAAATTAATAAAATTTTCCTTTTTTCAGCTAAGTTCAATCTTCAACATTGTGAACATCACCTTAAATGTAAGAAGCAATCATACATACCATTCAACAAGCAGATACAACGCACAAAGCGGTTACACAGGCTCGGAGGAAGATCAGACCGCTAACACTGTGGGTCAAGTGCTACATATGATCATGAACTTGACTATTGGTGTACTTATGCTTGTCGGAGCTTATAAGGTGAGTATAAGTGATAATAAGTACATCAAAAGTGTCTAGGGATCAAGAACATTTTTAGCTCTACATTTATCTAGGTAAATCAAATCTAATCTTCTGGATTGCTCTTCTACCTTATTCCCCATACCTGTATCAATGACTTATCATCACATTTTGAATAAATTATGAATGAATTCAGTTTTTGTAAAATATATTCTTGATTGCAATCTTTTAAAATGTACTTGATCCCTAGACACTTTTGATGTGTGTATATATCGACGACGGAAAACAGAAAGGGCGTAACCAGCAAATACCCAACTTTGCACCACCCAACTTTGCACCAGAGCCAAAAAACTGTTTTTTTTTAGAAAAAAAATTATAACTTTTGAACGGTAAATGCTAATTGTCTGATTTTTGGACCATTTAAATAAAAAACAAATCTCAATATTAATATGCTACTCTTAATAACTTTCATTTACGTTAGTTACGCCAAACAACTCTTTTTTTTGCGACCGCAAAAAGGTCGTATCCAGTCGTGCGCATTGTACGGCACATGCAAAATATGGTGAAATCTGCGACCTCGAAAATGCATTAAGCACCCAATGATATAAAATTAATGAATTGCTTGTGGTGTAAGGGATACTTAAAGAAATAATGTAGCCCCCAATAGTGCTGTAACGAAGAACAAATTAGAAAATAATGTTTTTTTAAAATGCTGTTAGTACCAATTGACCATTTATTGTTCTTTAAAAACTTATTTCAACTTATCACAAATTTAAAGCAAGGTTTAGGGCGGATTTCTTGAAAGCTCCTTAGCCTTTTAAGCCTCCTTAGGCAGTATGTTGCAGGTTTCCGATAATAGCAAACGGACACCAGTATTCTAAGAGTTGTAAGGTGGCTTAAAGAACCAAGGAGGGTTCAAAAATTCCGCCCTTACACAACACTTTCTAAGCCTTAAAATTTATTAAAAAAAGCAGTAAGACCTGATTAGCCACGAATAGATCTTCCGGAAGACCTGATTAGTGAAATCAGTAATTCCGGCTTACTTTAACACAATAAAACAATTCTTAGATTGCAATTGCAATGATTGAATGAAGCCTCAAAACAATTGTGTTTGCACAACAACTGAAATCAACATACCTACTTAAACTTGTAAAATCATCAAAATTAACCAGGTCCCTAAGTATAATTTTTTCACATTTCTGTTTAGTTAAGGCACGTTAAGGAATATTATTTGGTATCGGTAGAACACCATTCTATATAAGGTGTTGATTAAGAAACAACTTAAAAATAAAATAAAAGGTTTCTTCTCACTTGCGTACCTTAAGAGACCTTACGGCCGAATACTCAAACGCTTCCCAAAGATAATGGCTTCTCAAGTCACATGCTGCCACTGTCAGTTGTACGTGAGATGACAGAAACAGCATGCGTTTAAGCAGGCAATCACTTTAAAAAACCTTTTTTTTAATTTTCCACGTCTTGGATGAGCACATCATCATAATGTAATTTCTGGGGAGTCAGCTTCTTGATAACTTCATTTGTTTCCCGTAAATAAGAATTTGGACTACGAAACGTAGGAGTCAATAAAGAGACATTTCGTTTGGCCTGCTGCTGGGGTGTCAGTGAAAGACGTGCAAGCCAATCTTCTTTTTCAGTGTCACTGCATTTTTTAACATCTTCTCGAGTGACAGTTCTTTTTTTAAGTTTCCCGTCCTTGTAAACTTCACTTAATATTTTTATTTTCTTCTTATTTTCCTTTTTGAGGTCATTAAGCCACTGTCTCCGTTCAGCCATCTAAAAACAAAGTTAAATAATATGAAGAAAATTCCCTCAACGATTCCAGATTGCGCATTAGTTTCCGGATTGTCAAAATGCGTACAAAAAAACGCAGGCTCTCATAATAAATTAGGTACTCCCTCCCAGCTTAAACTACGGGGAACTAATTATTTGATTATGACTAGAGTGGTTCACCCCGAACGTATACGATTCAAATAATAAAGTAAATGTATGTAGAAATATTATTTAATTTCTCAAACTTACCGTAACATTCAATAAAATCCTCCTCCGGCTCCGTAATCCACAATCATAAGTTAACTTTCGTAATCCTCCGATGAATTCAAGGCACAACCTTTTCGCGCGACGTCTGCGCAGCTGCTGAGGCATGTCACGGCGGGCGTAAGGGATGCAAAATCGGGACTCTTCGAAATATTGTACGTGACTAGACTTGTCGTAACTAGCTACATAGTATTTGTTTTATGACGGTAAACTGCTTTAAACACATATCACTTTTGTTTCCAATACTCAGTACAAGGTAGTAAGTAATGAGACTTCAAAAAATTCAAGCCACCAAAACGTCGTAAGCAGTGATCACCTTAAAAACACAGACCGCAAGAATGGCGTATATGAAAAAAAAATTAAATTCAGAGTTTTTCTGCGACTTACGCCAAGAGATATATATATTTTTTTTTTAAATCACAGAAAAGACACGATTTTTCATGTCATCGTAGAGCAACGAGACCCAGACCAATCGACGCGGAAAAAAAAGCTGATTATTACCATGTATTCAGGTCAGTTACGACCTTTTTGTCGCATACGC
>SJJU01002952.1:0-15946 GCA_012932125.1 Conopomorpha cramerella
CACTTAATACTACAAATTTGACTGAAACCACATTTTCATAAGAACTCTTTCGGGGTCCGTTCAATAAAGATACACACAAAAATAAAAAAACATAGTACAAATGCAAAACAGTTACATGTTGTGTTATTTTATAATTGTTGACAGTGCTTGTCTGCATCAGATGTTAATATCTTGAGACGTGCTCTCAAGATGCCGATCTTAACCAGTTATCTATTAATATTGTGTTGTGGTTTAACTTACAGAGAGCGCTGCTGCCCGTCCTCTGGAGAGTGCGCTCGGTCGCCTCGCCGCGACCCCCCCGATGGGAAAAGCTGGGCTGGGGTGGTGACACATGTATTCTATTCGCCGTTGCCACACGGCTTTCCGCTACAAATTGTAATGTATTTTTTTTTAAATAATAATAATAATAATGTTCTTTATTCAAGAATAAACAATTGTACACATGGCATGATAGGTTATGAACAAAAAATATCTTTCTTAAGTTAAACATCCAGTACTTATTATAGGAAGTACCTGTGCTAATATAAGTACCGGAGCTCTTCCACTGGTGCATAGGTACAATAGATATATGAAGTAGTGCTCAAAACAGCATTATACACCTTAACAATAGCAGACAAAAATTACAACAGTAGGTAAAATGAACCTATGTTCTATTAGGTATGTGAGTTATATAATACAATAAGTAATAGTAAAATACGTATGTAGAAACATCTAATATATACCAAAGTAACTAGAAAAGTGTATGGTTGTTGTGTTTAGTATGTTTATGTGTGAGTGCGTGTAAGTATGTGTACACAGTATGTGAAATTTATTTATTAATTTCGAAAAATAAACATTGAGCGAATTCTACAACGGCGATAAGCCCACCCCCTATTACGTCGGGTTAAATAGGTATACTTGCTGTAGCGTGGGTATTTGCAAAGAAAGTTTTTATAATCATTTTTCCAAGAAACTCAGTGAAAAGTTATCGACGCAAAAAAAACATTTCCAATTTGTCAACTAATAGGGTGTCTTAATTAAGGGAGAGTTAATTGAAATACGTGATTCAGGTACGATATTGTGTGATTATTTTTATACGTAATTTCTTGGAATGTTAAACTACAATAGTATTCGAAGCCCTATAATTCAATTGAACAATTTGAATAGCTGATTTTGTAGTTCTAGATATCATTCATTACATAAAGGCGTCGTTGCCAAAGTGGTTGATATCATTATGTACTTAGCGCAAAAAGATTTATTTAATTTGAAGTAGGTAGGTGAAAAAATGGGCAATTCGAACACAATTTATTTTCACAGTGAGTGACAATATCATTTTGGGAACCTCTGAACTAAAATTTTGTCTCTGGTTTATCCTACAACGGCTCATTGAGAAAGCCTATTATTAAAAGAAAATCTGCATTAAGGTTAATACATGTACTACTACTACTACTCTCATACTCTCTTCCAACTTTTGTTGTGACCGCGTTCTTACAATAGGACCACGTACGGCAAAACGTCACCCATACCAGGTGGATTTACCATTTACGCGAACCAAACGGTTTGCGTCCACCTTCATAGTGCGAGCCGCCATGGAACGAACAATAGAGAGGCGTGCTAGAAGGCTCTAGGTGACAACAGGCTATTTGATTCTCGGCTACAAAGCCTAGAGCATCGCCGCCAAGTTGCGAGCTTATCTGTCTTCTATCGGGTGAATTTCGGAGAGTGTGCTACGGAGTTGCATAACCTAATATCCCCATCGCGTTTTTACAATAGGACAACCAGGAGAACGGCAAAACGTCATCCATACCAGGTGGATTTGCCATTTACGCGAACCAAACGGTTTGCGTCCACTTTCATAGTGCGTACCGCCAGGATGTGGAACGACTTGCCGGAGTCTGTGTTTCCTGCGCAGTACAGTCTGAAGGTCTTCAAGTCGCGGGTGAATAGGTACCTACTGAACAAGTGTGCTCCATCGTAGACCACATCGCTGCTTAACATCAGGCAGGATGGTGGTCAAACGCTTGTTCATAGTGATTAAAAAAAAAAAATGACTTGCCGAAGTCTGTGTTTCTTGCGCAGTATAGTCTGAAGGTCTTCAAGTTGTGAGTGAATAGGAACGTAATGAACAAGTGTACTCCATCGTAGACCACATCGCTGCTTAACATCAGGCAGGATGGTGGTCAAACGCTTGTTTAATGTGTTTAAAAAAACATAAGGGTTAAAAACAATAATTTACTGATATAATTTACTTATTACATATCTAAATATATAAAAGAAAAAGCTGACTGACTGACTGAAATATCAACGCATAGCCCAAACGGCTAAACTTGAGCACTTGAAATTTGGAACGGACGCAGCTTAGGCACCGTAGGGTGCACCCCTACTGACCCATCCCTAAGAAAGGAATTCCAGAAGTTACGAACGGGAATTAACGGGAAAATACTTTTGTATGAAAAATCTAAACCGCTCAAGTTAAACGCTTGAAATTTGGGATGCAAGTACTACTAAATTACGCGAATGAAATTGGCGTCCACTAGTATATATTATAACCAAACAACTTTCCCCAAGACACACTATGTCAAAAACGAAAAAAAAATTATCACCTTTTCATACAAACTTACCGATCAGCTGATTGTCACTTTATTTGACATATGGTTCCTTCGGGGAAACTGTTTGGTATCGTGCGCAAAGCTGCTTTCCAGAGTGTCGATAATTTTTTTAATGTGACCTTGTTTATTCTCAGCATTTTACCATTTATTGTAGAAAGCAATAAATTATTGAGTATGCCAAAATGTTAGTGGAAACGTCTGCATATATTTAAAAAAAAACTTGAAAGAATTTAATGAGATTACTTTGTAGATACCCGTGCTAGATGTAGTCGGCACGTAATGTCTTTAAGTACTAAATCAACGCGTTATCATTTACACAACGGTTATTATAGGTCTACAAGAACTGGTTATTCCGTATTTCACATACAACTGACCCTTTCGGACCATCATGCTGAATTCTTAAAATGTTGATTGAATTATTTTGTTGGTATCGGCATTTTTTCTGAGTACAACATTCTGAGATTCAACTAAATGAAAATTCAACATTTTGAAAATCTTAAATCAACATTATAGGACTAAAGAAGTACTGTCAATAGTCTCTGCCTACCCCTCTGGGAGACAGGCGTGAAGTGTATGTATGTATGTAATAAGAATTCAACATTCTAGGATTCAATAAAGTGAACATTCATCATACAGCAAATTCAACATTTTAAGAATTCAACATAATGGTCCGAAAGGAAACTGACAAATTAAGTTGAGCTTTGTTTATTTTCGAAATAGCAATTCAGCCATTATTAGTAAGACCCTAAAAGTTTAAAACGGGTATTATAGCACGAAAATTAACCAAAGATAAGCATTCAGCTTACCTTCGTTATTTGCCCGACGTTTCGACACAGTTACATATTGTGTTGGGTTCGCAAGCCGACTGAAGGTAAGGTGAATACTTATCTTTGATTAATAATCGCGCTATTTATTATAGCGCGAAAATTAAACCGCCGTTTTAAACTTTTAATACTCGTATCATTTCAGTGCGCGTTTCCTTAAAAAAATATTTAAGTACTAAAGCCCCTGGATTAATCTCCTAGCGAAAAATAATGTGAATAGCCTTCAAATGGTGCTACATAATACTTAAATAAAGAAATCAATAAAGTCCACAACTTACTATAAAGTTTTCCAAAAATTAATCATTTAAAAGTTTTTTTTGAGAAATTCATGCACATTTTTTAATTAAACGCGCACAGACATTATATCTCAATATTGTTCAGCGGGTATATATGGCGCTAATATAATCAAAGACAGTGGACTCAAGTCCACTCGTGACCACGACGCATGCAACTGCGTCGAAACGTCGAGTAAAATAACAAAGGTAAGCTGGAGCTTGTCTTTGATTATATTCGCGCATATATACCCGGTGAACAATATTAAATTCTACTATTGACCTCTAACTGTAAACAATTCCCGTGGTTTACCTCGGGAATCTACCCACCACATCTTACCAGTTCAAGGAAAAAACATACAAAATTAGTAAACACGGCACGAGCATTTATTTGAAAACAATATAAATAATCTCCTTTAATAGGTATAATAAATAAATCTTACCAAGGGCAGTTATATTTTTACCAGCAATAATTCGTTCGCGGTCATCCAAAAATAGCCTTTCGGGAGTCGTAGGCTTTTATCGTACCCTACAAACGGTTGCCATGGCAACGGGCAGGGCAGTCGCCAGGCTGTATTCACAGCCTGTGGACTGAATTGGGTCAAGGTACCGACTATAAATACGCAGGGAATCGGCCGTTCTCTGACTGATTTACGTGGACCCTTAGTGTGAAAGGGATTTATGGTTATAGTACCGAGGATAGTTAAATATTAAGTGGAAATTAGTCTTCCGCATTGCTGACCATTAGACAGTCTAATAAATAATGACTAGCGACCCGCCTCGGCTACGCACGTGTTCAGTTGACAGGCCTGTTGGTGTAGTGGTCAGCATGACTGCCTCTATTCCCTAAAATAATGTTTTTAAGTACTGGTTCGATTCCCACAGCTGACAGCTAAAGGATGAGCTTTTAAGTACTTGTTGGATGTGTCTAGGTGTTTTATTTATATAAGTATGTATTTAAAAGAAAAACAAAATGTATTTTAGTAAGTATACTTCGTTGTCTGAATTCCATGACACAAGTGCTTTAGCTACTTAACATGGGATGAAGGCAATGTGTGTGTTGTTGTAAAATACTTTTTTTTAAATTATTTTTGTTTATGTTTATTTATGAAATCACATTAGATACCTCCAAAAAGATCAATCAATATTACTCTGCAATATATTCGTTATATCGTTTCACATATCGTTTATTTTATGCAACAACGCGATATATCAAAATGTGACACTGTTGAAATAACAATTTTAAAACTGTCATCAGACCTGTCTTAATGTATGGCTCTGAATGTTGGGGAACAAAGGTGACGGATGAAAGAAGACTACATGTGGCAGAGATGCGAATGTTACGATGGATGTGTGGAATTACTCGAATGGATAGGATTAGAAATGAGTACATAAGAGGAAGCCTGAAAATAGCACAAGTGACAGAAAAGATTAGGAGTAACAGATTAAGATGGTATGGGCACGTCATGAGGAGGGATGAAAACCATGTAACAAGGAAAGTGATGAGTATGAATGTGGAAGGAAACAAGGGAAGAGGGAGACCAAAGAAGGTATGGATGGACTGTGTGAAAAATTACATGTGCGTGAAAGGTGTAACTGCAGAGATGACGAATGATAGAGATGAATGGCGAAAATAAACATGTTGCGCCGACCCCACCTAGTGTGGGATAAGGGCAGGAAAATGATGATGATGATATTGTTACGCCCCGGGGTCGAGAAACAACGGCTAGAATGCCGTAGAGGTACGTCGAACATTCGAGAGGCCTAAGGAACATTCCAGTATCCAAGTCGACGCATACAAACCACTACACAATGCCTATATGCGTCAGAATGTAGTAGAAGGATCTCGAAAGATCGAGAAAAGTGTGGTATATTTCGGAAGCCACAAGTACTTACCTCACCACAAGTAGGTATACATCTACTTACCTACTGTTGGTTGTAGGTATAAACACGCGAGCCGTCGACGCGACTCACAAGTAGGTATAAATCTACTTACCTACTGTTGGGGTAGGTATAAACACGCGAGCTGGCCGACGCGACGGTTAGGTATTTAATTATTATTATTAGAAGTCGACTCGAGAAAGTACCTGAACCTACTCGAATGTTCTGGATTGTGTACCGTTGGGATATAAAGAGCGACGATCGAGTCGGCGGGACAGTTTCAACTAAACAGCGATACAGTGAACATCAAGAGTGAAAATTAAAGAGAGTTGACAAGTGATTAAGTGATTGTAAAAGTGTTTATTAGCGGTTTTAGTTTAACGATTGTAATTAGTTTGTGTAATTACAGTGCCGGAATAAAGTGTAATTCTTGATTTTCGTAACAGTGTCATTTTTCTATCGGGACCCACCCCCCACGTACGTAACATTTGGTGTCAGAAGTGGGATAGAAAATGCCGATCACTCCACGAGATCAAGAACCGGAGGGCGTCAAAACCCGGAGCCAACGTGCAGCGGAGGACTCTACGGCAACCGTGGCTGGTCCATCTACTGTCACTGCACCGGCATCGTCACCAAGACCGAAGGCCGAGATTGACCTCAACACTATCCTGATTTTATTAAAGGAACAATATCGAGCCCTTAAGGAAGCCGAGGAGAGACAAGCTAAGGCCCAGCAGGAAGCACGGGAAGCCCAAGAGAGACAAGCTAAGGCCCAGCAGGAAGCCCGGGAAGCCCAGGAGGAACAATACAAGAAATTGTGTAATCAACAGGAGGAGCAGTCGCGTATGCTCCGTGAAGTGCGAGAGGCCATTGCAGAATGGAAAAATGAGATAACGGAAATACAAGGGAAACTAGCCGATATTGACATCAAATTCGAGAATCGTCTACATGGCATCAATGAGAAGGTGGAGGGCTTTGAGAACCGTTTACGGAAATTGGAGGTTAAGATGGCTGCCGGAACCAGCATGTCCGAGGTCTCTGTACCGGCATGTGGGAACTTCAAGGTACCTCCGTTTGACGGTACTTCCTCGTGGAATGCGTACAAGTTGCAGTTCGAGTCTGTCTGTCAGGCCACTGGATGGAGTGAAGAGGAGGCGAAGACAGCACTCACACTGGCTCTACGAGACGAAGCTCTCGCTGTACTGGAAGTCTTAGGTGATGAGAGGACATATGACCGCCTACTTGAGGCGCTAGAGACTCGCTATGGAGACCGACATTTGGAGTACGTTTTCAGAGCACAGCTGAAGGATCGCAGCCAGGGCCGGAACGAGTATCTGCAGAAGTGGGCCTTGGAGATAGAGACATTGGTGAGAAAGGCGTACCAGTCGGCATCCGCCTCTTGGGTAGACAGCATGCTACTTCAAGCTTTCATCGATGGTATTCGTGATATGGAAGTAAGAGCTGCTGTTCGATTGGGGCATCATGGAAGTTTGAAGGATGCAGTAGCCCATGCATTGGAGGTGGAGGCCGTACGTCGTGACTCGAAGCCACTTTCAGGGAGACAGGTTTGTGCAAGAAAATCGCCTTCCCGTAACCGCGAGTATGTACCGCGTTGTTATCAGTGTGGTGAACGCGGGCATTTGCGGTCCAGTTGTCCAAAAAGGAAAAGGGCCCATAGAAGCGCCGATAGCGCAAACCTTGGGAGGAAGCTACAGATGTCGGGGGACTTGGTAAACAAGCGTCCCGTTACGGATACCGTTGGAGATAAATGCAAAGGGCTGGAAGAGATACGCAGTGGCGTTCGTTGTAATGGACCATGGAAAAGCAACACGATGAGACAGCAACATGACTGGAGAGTTGATAAATCGCAGTTCGAGGAGGGTTCCCTAGTGTGGTTGCGTGACTCGCTACGTCATCGTTGGGAAGGACCATATAAAGTAGTGACCAGGATTAACGACGTCACGTATCGGATACAGAGAACCCATCGCAGTCCATGCAAGGTTGTGCACATCGACCGGCTGGCCCGATACTATGGAGATAATCATGCTCGAGACGAGCACGTTTTAGAAGGGGGTAGTGTTACGCCCGGGGTCGAGAAACAACGGCTAGAATGCCGTAGATGTACGTCGAACATTCGAGAGGCCTAAAGAACATTCCAGTATCCAAGTCGGCGCATACAAACCACTACACAGTGCCTATATGCGTCACAATGTAGTAGAAGGATCTCGAAAGATCGAGAATAGTGTGGTATATTTCGGAAGTCACAAGTACACAAGTACTTACCTTACCTCGCCACAAGTAGGTATAAACCTACTTACCTAGGTACTGTTGGGTGTAGGTATAAACACGCGAACCGACCGACGTACCACAAGTAGGTATAAACCTACTTACCTACTGTTGGAGTAGGTATAAACACGCGAGTCGTCCGACGCGACGTTTAGGTATTTAATTATTATTATTAGAAGTCGACTCGAGAATGTACCTGAACCTACTCGAATGTTCTCGATTGTGTACCGTTGGTATATAAAGAGCGACGATCGAGTCGGCGGGACAGTTTTCAACTAAACAGTGATACAGTGAACATCAAGAGAGAAAATTAAAGAGAGTTAACAAGTGATTGTGTGATTGTGAAAGTGTTTATCAGCGGTGTTAGTTTAACGATTGTAATTAGTTTGTGTAATTATAGTGCCTGAATAAAGTGTAATTCTTGATTTCGTAATAGTGTCATTTTTCTATCGGTACCCACCCCCCACGTACGTAACATTTGGTGTCAGAAGTGGGATAGAAAATGACGATCACTCCACGAGATCAAGAACCGGAGGGCGTCCAAACCCGGAGCCAACGTGCAGCGGAGGGCTCTACGGCAACCGTGGCTTGTCCATCTACTGTCACTGCACCGGCATCGTCACCAAGACCGAAGGCCGAGATTGACCTTAACACCATCCTGATTTTATTGAAGGAACAATCACGAGCCCTAAATGAAAGCCAAAGGGAAGCTCGGGAAGCCCGGGAGGCCCAGGAGAGACAAGCTAAAGCCCAGGAGAGACAGGCTAAAATACAGGAGGAGCAGTGCATGAAGCTGTGTATCAGTCAGCGGGAAGCCGAGGAGAGACAGGCTAAGGCCCAGCGGGAAGCCGAGGAGAGACAGGCTAAGGCCCAGCGGGAAGCCGAGGAGAGACAAGCTAAGGCCCAGCAGGAAGCCCGGGAAGCCCAGGAGAGACAAACTAAAGCCCAGGAAGAACAGTCGTGCATGCTCCGTGAAGTACGGGAGGCCATTGCAGAATGGAAAAATGAGATAACGGAAATACAAGGGAAACTAGCCGATATGGACATCAAATTCGAGAATCGTCTACATGGCATCAATGAGAAGGTGGAGGGCTTCGAGAACCGTTTACGGAAATTGGAGGTTAAGATGGCTGCCGGAACCAGCAGGTCCGAGGTCTCTGTACCGGCATGTGGGAACTTCAAGGTACCTCCGTTTGGCGGTACTTCCTCGTGGAATGCGTACAAGTTGCAGTTCGAGTCTGTCTGTCAGGCCAATGGATGGAGTGAAGAGGAGGCGAAGACAGCACTCACACTGGCTCTACGAGACGAAGCTCTCGCTGTACTGGAAGTCTTAGGCGATGAGAGGACATATGGCCGCCTACTTGAGGCGCTAGAGACTCGCTATGGAAACCGACATTTGGAGTACGTTTTCAGAGCACAGCTGAAGGATCGCAGCCAGGGCCGGAACGAGTCTCTGCAGAAGTGGGCCTTGGAGATAGAGAAATTGGTGAGAAAGGCGTACCAGTCGGCATCCGCCTCTTTGGTAGACAGCATGCTACTTCAAGCTTTCATCGATGGTATTCATGATATGGAAGTAAGAGCTGCTGTTCGATTGGGGCATCATGGAAGTTTGAAGGATGCAGTAGCTCATGCATTGGAGGTGGAGGCCGTACGTCGTGACTCGAAGGCACTTTCAGTGAGAAAGGTTTGTGCGATTGAAGTGCCTTTCCGTAACCGCGAGTATGTACCGCGTTGTTATCAGTGTGGTGAACGCGGGCATTTGCGGTCCAGTTGTCCAAAAAGGAAAAGGGCCCATAGAAGCGCCGATAGCACAAACCTTGGCAGGAAGTTGCGCATGTCGGGGGACTTGGTAAACAGGCGTCCCGTTACAGATAGCGTTGGAGATAAACGCAATGGGTTGGAGGAGATACGCAGTGGCGTTCGTTGTAATGGACTATGGAACAGCAACACGACGAGGAAGCGACATGACTGGAGAGTTGATAAATCGCAGTTCGAGGAGGGTTCCCTAGTGTGGGTGCGTGACTCGCTACGTCATCGTTGGGAAGGACCATATAAGGTAGTGACCAGGATTAACGACGTCACGTATCGGATACAGAGAACCCATCGCAGTCCATGCAAGGTCGTGCACGTCGACCGGCTGGCCCGATACTATGGAGGTAATCATGCTCGAGACGAGCACGTTTTAGAAGGGGGTAGTGTTACGCCCCGGTCGGCAAACAACGGCTAGAATGCCGTAGAGGTACGTCGAACATTCGAGAGGCCTAAAGAACGTTCCAGTATCCAAGTCGACGCATACAAACCACTACACAGTGCCTATATGCGTCAGAATGTAGTAGAAGGATCTCGAAAGATTGAGAAAAGTGTGGTATATTTCGGAAGCCACAAGTACTTACCTCACCACAAGTAGGTATACACCTACTTACCTACTGTTCGGTGTAGGTAGGTATAAACACGCAAGCCGTCGACGCGACTCACAAGTAGGTATAAATCTACTTACCTACTGTTGGAGTAGGTATAAACACGCGAGCGGTCCGACGCGACGGTTAGGTATTTAATTATTATTATTAGAAGTCGACTCGAGAATGTACCTGAACCTACTCGAATGTTCTGGATTGTGTACCGTTGGTATATAAAGAGCGACGATCGAGTCGGCGGGACAGTTTCAACTAAACAGTGATACAGTGAACATCAAGAGAGAAATTTAAAGAGAGTTAACAAGTGATTGTGTGATTGTGAAAGTGTTTATTAGCGGTGTTAGTTTAACGATTGTAATTAGTTTGTGTAATTATAGTGCCTGAATAAAGTGTAATTCTTGATTTTCGTAACAGTGCTATTTTTCTATCGGTACCCAGCCCCCACGTACGTAACATTTGGTGTCAGAAGTGGGATAGAAAATGCCGATCACTCCACGAGAACAAGAACCGGAGGGCGTCCAGACCCGGAGCCAACGTGCAGCGGAGGGCTCTACGGCAGCCGTGGCTGGTCCACCTACTGTTGCTGCACCGGCATCGTCTCCAAAACCGAAGGCCGAGATTGACCTCAACACTATCCTGATTATATTGAAGGAACAGTCTCGAGCCCTTAATGAAAGCCGGGAAGCTCAGGAGAGACAAGCTAAGGCCCAGCAGGAAGCCCGGGAAGCCCAGGAGAGACAAGCTAAAGCCCAGGAGGAACAGATTAAGAAGCTGTGTATCAGTCAGCGGGAAGCCGAGGAGAGACAAGCTAAATCCCAGGAGGAACAATACAAGAAATTGTGTAATCAACAGGAGGAGCAGTCGCGTATGCTCCGTGAAGTGCGAGAGGCCATTGCAATGTGGAAAAATGAGATGACGGAAGTACAAGGGAAACTAGCCGATATGGACATCAAATTCGAGAATCGTCTACATAACATCAATGAGAAGATGGAGGACTTTGAAAATCGTCTGCGGAAACTGGAGGTTAAGATGGTTTCCGGAACCAGCAGGTCTGAAGTCTCTGTACCGGCATGTGGGAACTTCAAGGTGCCTCCGTTTGACGGTACTTCCTCGTGGAATGCGTACAAGCTGCAGTTCGAATCAGTCTGTCAGGCCAATGGATGGAGTAAAGAGCAGGCGAAGACAGCACTCATATTGGCTCTACGAGACGAAGCTCTCACCGTACTGGAAGTATTAGGTGATGAGAGGACATATGACTGCCTACTTGAGGCGCTAGAGACTCGCTATGGAGACCGACATTTGGAGTACGTTTTCAGAGCACAGCTGTAGGATCGCAGCCAGGGCCGGAACGAGTCTCTGCAGAAGTGGGCCTTGGAGATAGAGACATTGGTGAGAAAGGCTTACCAGTCGGCATCCGCCTCTTTGGTAGACAGCATGCTACTTCAAGCTTTCATCGATGGTATTCGTGATATCGAAGTAAGAGCTGCTGTTCGATTGGGGCATCATGGAAGTTTGAAGGATGCAGTAGCTCATGCATTGGAGGGGGAGGCCGTACGTCGTGACTCGAAGCCACTTTCAGTGAGACAGGTTTGTGCAAGAAAATCGCCTTCCCGTAACCGCGAGTATGTACCGCGTTGTTATCAGTGTGGTGAACGCGGGCACTTGCGGTCCAGTTGGCCAAAGAGGAAGAAGACTCATGGAAATGTCGATAGCACCAACCTTGGGAGGAAGCTGCGCATGTCGGGGGACTTGGTAAACAGGCGTCCCGTTACAGTTAGCGTTGGAGATAAACGCAATGGGTTGGAGGAGATACGCAGTGGCGTTCGTTGTAATGGACCATGGAAAAGCAACACGATGAGGCAGCAACATGACTGGAGAGATAATAAATCGCGGTTCGATGAGGGTTCCCTAGTGTGGTTGCGTGACTCGCTACATCGTCGTTGGGAAGGACCATATAAGGTAGTGACCAGGATTAACGTCGTCACGTATCGGATACAGAGAAATCACCGCAGCCCATGCAAGGTTGTGCACATCGACCGGCTGGCCCGATACTATGGAGATAATCATGCTCGAGACGAGCACGGTTTAGAAGGGGGTAGTGTTACGCCCCGGGGTCGAGAAACAACGGCTAGAATGCCGTAGAGGTACGTCGAACATTCGAGAGGCCTAAAGACCATTCCAGTATCCAAGTCGACGCATACAAACCACTACACAGTGCCTATATGCGTCAGAATGTAGTAGAAGGTTCTCGAAAGATCGAGAATAGTGTGGTATATTTCGGAAGCCACAAGTACACAAGTACTTACCTTACCTCGCCACAAGTAGGTATACACCTACTTACCTACTGTTGTGTGTAGGTATAAACACGCGAGCCGTCGACGCGACTCACAAGTAGGTATAAATCTACTTACCTACTGTTGGAGTAGGTATAAACACGCGAGCGGGGCGACGCGACGGTTAGGTATTTAATTATTATTATTAGAAGTCGACTCGAGAATGTACCTGAACCTACTCGAATGTTCTGGATTGTGTACCGTTTGTATATAAAGAGCGACGATCGAGTCGGCGGGACAGTTTTCAACTAAACAGCGATACAGTGAACATCAAGAGAGAAAATTAAAGAGAGTTAACAAGTGATTGTGTGATTGTAAAAGTGTTCATTAGCGGTTTTAGTGTAACGATTGTAATTAGTTTGTGTAATTATAGTGCCGGAATAAAGTGTAATTCTTGATTTCGTAATAGTGTCATTTTTCTATCGGTACCCACCCCCCACGTACGTAACATTTGGTGTCAGAAGTGGGATAGAAAATGCCTATCACTCCACGAGAACAAGAACCGGAGGGCGTCCAGACCCGGAGCCAACGTGCAGCGGAGGACTCTACGGCAGCCGTGGCTGGTCCATCTACTGTCTCTGCACCGGCATCGTCACCAAGACCGAAGGCCGAGATTGACCTCAACACTATCCTGATTTTGTTGAAGGAACAATCTCGAGCCCTTAATGAAAGCCGGGAAGTCCAGGAGAGACAAGCTAAAGTACAGGAGGAACAGTACATAAAGCTGTGTATCACCCAGCGGGAAGCCGAGGAGAGACAAGCTAAGGCCCAGCAGGAAGCCCGGGAAGCCCAGGAGAGACAAGCTAAGGCCCAGGAGGAACAGATTAAGAAGCTGTGTATCAGCCAGCGGGAAGCCGAGGAAAGACTATCTAGGGGACAGGAGGAACAGTCGTGCATGCTCCGTGAAGTCCGGGAGGCCACAGCAGACTGGAAAAAAGAGATGGCGGAAGGCCAAGAGAAGCTGACAGACATGGACATAAAATTTGAGGGCCGTATCCAGAACGTTAATGAGAAGGTAGAGGACCACGATAACCGCCTACAAAAATTAGAGGTCAAAGTGGCTGCTGGTGCCTGCGGATCCGACGTCTCAGTTCCAGTAGGTGGGCGATTTAAAGTTCCCCCATTCGACGGCACTTCCTCGTGGACCGCATACAAACTACAGTTCGAGTCTGTCTCTCAGGCGAATGGGGGGAGTAAAGACCAGGCGAAGACAGCACTCACCTTGGCCTTGCGAGATGAAGCCCTCACTATCCTGGAAGCGTTGGGAAATGAGAGGACGTACGATCGCCTGCTTGAGGCTTTGGAGGCTCGATACGGAGATAAACATTTGGAGCACGTCTTCAGAGCTCAGTTGAAGGGCCGGACCCAGGGACGTAACGAGTCTCTACAACAGTGGGCTTTAGAAATTGAAAAGCTGGTGAGAAAAGCGTACCAGACAGCGTCGGCCTCTTTTGTGGACAGCCTGCTCGTACAGGCGTTCATTGATGGTATTCGTGAGTTGGAGGTAAGGGCTGCTGTTCGATTGGGGCATCATGGATGCCTGAAAGACGCAGTCGCCCATGCTTTGGAGGTAGAAGCTGTACGACAAGACTCGAGGCCTTATAAAGTGAGAGAGGTTTCTGTCAGTGAGTCGTCATCTAAGAGCCGCGAATACAGTCCACGCTGCTACCGGTGTGGCGAAAGGGGGCACTTGCAGTCGAATTGCCCGAAATGGAGCAACAGGCGTCGATCAAATCTGGATGCCGCTGCGAAATCTACTGACACTGGTGCAGCAGAGCCACAGCAGGGAAACGAGTAATAGCCAGGACTATGGGACGAGTACTGGCTGGTGGTCGAAAGGTCCCAGTTGTGATCTCACAAGCAAACGACGGGAATAGTCTGGTCGTCAAAGGAGGAATTGGACGGATAGAATGTCATCTTACTATCGACACCGGAGCTTCTCGGACAGTAATTAGTTCTCGGCTACTTAAACACCTGACGAGAGATTACCTAGTCCGACCTAATAATCTAAACCTTCAAACGGCTACCGGTCAGTACATTTCCGTCCATGGGGAGCAAGAGGTGGAGATGAAGATAGCCGAAAGGAGTTATTGGCACAAAGCCATCGTCGCCAACATCGTTGATGACTGCATTATTGGGTTAGATTTTATGCGTAGATATAACTGCAAAATTGATGTTAAAGGTGGCGTCCTTAAAATTGGGGCTGATGAAATACCCATGGAAGGTGGCGTAAACGGGAATGTCTACTGTGCTCGAAGGACGGTTCTTCAGCCAAAGCCGCAAGCCTTAGTTCCAGTGAAATTGCCGTACTACACGGGACGAGGATCTCACCGCTGCGTATTAGTAGAAAAGCTAGATGATGACTGCCCTTGGATAAACGCTCGAACCATCGTTACAACATCATCTGCAGCATTTATAAGGGTCCTGAACCTGAGTGATACCAAATACACATTGCAGAAGGGAACTCGTATAGGTACTTGCGAAGAGATTTCTTGGTTAAGAACGTGTCAAGGTACGGACTTGAACAAGAGGCTGCCAAATGGAGATATGGACTTGGGAAGTCTATTGGACAGTTGCCAAGAAGATCTCAGCATGGAAGAACGCACAAAGGCGCGTAGTCTATTACTGAGATATAGTGACGTCTTTTCTCTACACGATGGTGACATTGGAAGGACTGGAGTGGTTCAGCACGAAATTAATACTGGTGAGATCATGCCTATTAGACAGCGTCCTCGGCAAGTTCCAGTGGCTCGGGAAAAGGAAGTGGAAAGCATGATTGAGGAAATGCAGGGAAGCAGGGTGATCGACCCTTCAACCAGCCCTTGGTGTTCACCGGTCGTTTTAGTGAAGAAGAAGGACGGCACTTTGAGGTTTTGCGTAGACTACCGCCGACTTAATGATGTGACCAAGAAGGACAGTTATCCCTTGCCACGAATCGACGACACTTTGGATACTTTGAATGGGATGAAGTGGTTTTCCACGTTGGATTTGAAAAGTGGCTACTGGCAAGTAGAAATCAAGGAAGGAGACAAAGAGAAAACTGCCTTCTCTACTAGCAAAGGACTATGGCAGTTCAACGTCATGCCCTTTGGATTGTGTAATGCTCCAGCTACATTTGAGAGATTAATGGAACAAATACTAACGGGACTACTTGGGGATACATGCCTCGTATATTTGGATGACATCATCATCATTGGCAGAGACTTCGACGATCACCTCGTCAAGCTAGAGCAAGTTTTCTCCAAATTACGAGACGCGAGCCTTAAGCTTAGTCCCAAGAAGTGTTCGCTGTTTAAGCGAAAGGTGAACTATTTGGGCCATGTTATATCAGCAAATGGAATACAGACA
>SJJU01002954.1:0-18893 GCA_012932125.1 Conopomorpha cramerella
AAAAGTACAAATAAATAATTTAACAAAGAGTAAATAAACTGCTGCGGCTTACGCCTCCGAGCTGATTTTCAGCCATTGCCCGGGTTAAGAGTCTTATTCTTATTAACTACCTGTGAGCTGCGGTGTTAACCTCTGTTTGTCCAGTTACTGTGGGAATTATGGGGTCTATGACCATAGTATCTTTGTGTCCCCACTAAGTTTTGTCAAAATACATTCAGAACAAACTTACCTTAACTTTAAGAATATTATTATGTTTCGAATCCAATCCATATTAATATCATTTTTATGAAATACTGAAACTAGGCGAATGAAATCGGGCGGCTTCCACTGACAGTTCAACAAACGTATTTTTAAAGAAAAGGGCACTTAAATTATATTAAAAGTTTAAACCGGGTATTACGGCACGAAAATTAACCAAAGCATTCAGCTTAACGAGCTTCGTTGTTGGCTCGAAGCTTCGACACAGTTACATGTGCCGTGAACGCGGCCCTCTTATCATAAAATATATATATCTTTGGTTAATTTTTGCGCTTACAAACTTTTCATATTCAACAAACGTAATATTGAAAATAAATTTGTTGTGTAATTTAATCACCAGAGGCGCTGTTGACACAACCTTTTAATCTGTCGTAAGCTCTCTTCCGACTTTCTCTCCTCCTCTCTTTCCTAACTCCGGGGTACGGAATCTAAACAATTTACTGTCCTGAGCGTAGACGAAGGCGTGAAGTTTAAAGTTTTGCCAACTATGAGAGCGCCATTAGTTCCTCAGTTTCCCACCCGATTTGACACTAGTTGAAGTATGTACATTCTGCCAAACATTTAGTCTACTTCAATGACACTCTACGATGGGGTCATCATCAGCCACATGACATCCACTGCTGAACGAGGGCCTCGCCCAATGATTTCCATGATCATTTGCGGGGGAAAAGCCAATAATCACGACGCTTGGCTGGCGGGTTTGCGATCGCAGTGGTGTTATGGTTTAACTCACAGAGAGCGTTGCTCCGTCCCGTCCTCTGGACACTCTCTTTCCTCAATCTTTATAACGTGACCAGGAAAAAAATACCTTTAATTTTATTCTTTATGAATTTTCACGACGGTAGACGGTTTTCTTGGCAGACATGGGTGACTTGAAAAATCAAAATCCTTTGCGTACTTTTAAAGATCTAAGCATACATATAGACAGAGAACGGCGACTTTGTTTTATACTATGTAGTTATTGTAGAATTTGAAGGCAATAGTATTTATATAGAGAACCCCTGTGCAAAATATCCGCTTTCTAGGATTTGGGCTGGGCGTTCCGAGTTTTGTAAATAAATAGTCTGTAGGTTAGGCTTAACCTAAAAATATAAAAGGAGAAACTGACAGACTCAACTCAACTCATATCAACGCACAGCCCAAACGGCTAAACACGAGCACTAGAAATTTGGAAGGGACGTAGCCTAGTCATGTATAATACAGGTAGTTTTGATTAATTATTCTTAAACTGAGCGATGTTTCTGAAACATACGTCGAATAATGCCGTGAGGGAATAAATGCTATCGATAGCCTAATATGGCGATAATATTATTGTTATAATACCAATTCGTCACATTTTATCGAAAACGAACTATAGGTTTAGCACCTTTTTCTTTTATCACACAGCACTTAATGCGACATAAAACATTTTTAAAACAACACAAAAAACTAATAATCATAAGTAAACATACCGCGACAAATCTACAGGTTGTACTAAATAAAGAGGAAATAATTGTATTTCTATATGGATGTTTGTAACGAATAAACTCAAAAACTTGTGGACGGATTTCGAGAATTCTTTTATCATTAGAATGCTACGTTGTCCCTGAGTAACGTAGGCTATATTTTATACCGACATTCCCACGGGATCGATAAAAAAGCGTGAGTAACACAACGCGGTATATCTAGTCGTCAGTGGCGTGCACTGGCGTTTACGACAAGGTAGGCAGTAATCCCCAAGGATTGACACCTATGTATAGGTAACTTAGGAAATATAGGTACCTACCTATCTACACAGGACCTTTGGTACCCATGTCGTGAGTACAACAAAAAAAGATCTAGCAATAACTATTATTAGGTCGGTTAGCCAAAATTCTAAGGTAGGCAGTGTATTTTTGCCTTTATGGTGTGCACGCCACTGCTAGTCGTATTTGATTGAAAACTAAAAATACGTTTAGAAACTTTTCATCACACAGTGAACAATCTACAGCACTCAATGAAGAATAAAGCATATTTTTAAACTACGCAATAACTAATCATTAAAGACGCGAGTGAATGAAGGTAATATGTCGCATTTTTTCGTCGATAAATCATGAAGTCTACAGCGTGTAAAAGGACCCCGAGCAATGGTCTTAGAAACGTTGTTGGGCTTATCAATGTGAACAACTTTTACTATGGCGATAATGCTGGGAAACACAAAAAATCTATCTCCATACAAAATAGAATTAGAAAATAGAACTTTTTTTTGCCTCCGGAGATGACTTCTTGTATGGGGATTAAATTTTTTTTTCAATTTCACCAGTTGTTCATATTGACGAGCCCAACAGCATTTCTAAGACCATTGCTGCGGGGTCTTTTGACACTGTATACAAATAAATATTGACATTTTATAAGAACAAAAGTAAGCTAAATGTTTATCTTTGGTCAATTTCGCTCCGTAATAACCGGTATAACTTTGTAATCTGTACACATCATGGATCTAATAAAAACAGTCTCAAACAAATTTACGTATCACCTTCATCCACTCACGACTTCAATTATTAGAAAATATATTTACCTGCACAAAAATATTGTAAATAGAAATGGACTGTACGTCTACATAATGTAATATTTAATGTATTGTATATAACATATTCCTTTCCACAGCATTTCGTGAAGGTACTTTAACCATATCATAGCAACACGAGAACAATATTATGATTGCATTCTCAAATTATTTTACCTATTAAATGCCCTCTCGTACTCTAAAATTAAATTTGAATCGATAACTTGACAACGATATTAATCTTTCATATTAAAAAAAATATGGCACTTTATTTGTACATGTACTATGTAATAATCATGCTTACTCATAAAATAATTTTTTTTATCAATTTTTCAGCGAAGACCCGGCAGAAAAATTGAACAAATCAGACGATTGGGCCGAGACCTCATTTGGGCGTGAAGTTATGAATGTAAGTATGATGGTATATCCTAAAAATAAACACAACCTTGTAATATAAGGCCCCATAAGGCTCCGCAAGTATTTTCTTTGTAAAAATAATGTGCTTTAAATTTGTTCTACTTTCTTTTTTTATTTCTATTTTCATAAAATATGACGCTACCGTGTTCTATGTCGATCATCAATCAAACCCTCTTTGACCGAAACTTCTTCAACAACTTCAATCAATATTAAAAGGATAAGGATGTATTTTTTTTTTCATTCCTCCGAATGGGGAATTTTCGGGGCCCTTGTTTCTCTTAGTTATGACAGATGGCGCTAGCTGTCATAGGGGGATAAATGTCAACGAAATTACTAATTAGAAGGTGACAGCCAATTTTTTTTATTGTTTGTTTACAAGTTACAAAAGTGTCTGAACAATTAATGACTTAAAACGTACTAAAATATAACTGCCAGAAGTCACCCTGGACATCACCAGCGACATCTAGATAAGAAATTTTTGGAGTTTGAAAATTCCCCATATCTCCATAGTAAAAGTTTTTCATATTGATGAGCCCAACGACGTTTCTAATACTATTGCCCGGGGCCCTTCTACACGCTGTATAACTTGTTATAAGTTATAGGGTTATTGCTTATGTTTCATATGCTTATATATCCCTCAAGGTGGTGAAGAAACGCAACAACTCGAGCTACAAGAAGGCGGTGGCGAGCGACTCTGACACGTCCAACAGCGATATGAACAGCGAACTGGACGATCTCCTGGACGAAGCTCTTGACGAAAGCGAGGGACTTACGCCGCCTAAAGTCAATAAGGTTTGTTAGCCCTTTGCACCCGAGCTGAAACAATCGTGAGAGTCGATTTCAATTGAATTTGAACCTTATTGTGTGTTTATGGTGTTCTATCATCGACTAGATACAACACAACTATTTTTTTTTTAATTTGTTGTACATTTTTACTTTAGCCAATAGATTATTTGGTTGATGGATTTAGTAAGATTATTTAGTATTTTGGGAAGGTGTTGTCAAGTTCCCAGGGTTCTATACCAAATAGAGGTTATGATTCGGATTTAACATAAGGTCAATTATATTCATTCTAACCATATTCAGATAGGTTGGAAACGGTTATAAGTTAATTCTTTCAGTTTCAGCCGGGGTTGCCTTTAATTGTTTATTATTTATGCATTGAAAATAGAAAATGAAACTAATAACTGTGTTTCAAATTTTAAATTATAAATAAAATATATTTATCGCCAAATGCCTCAGAACCCAAGAAAGAATGAATGAATACATATAAAGTTTTATACATATGCATATGAAAACTTGACTTTTTTATGGGTGGATAGTCTTGCACGCATGAAGTAAAATTGTCATTCTATTGTTCATAACACCATTTTGACAAATTTAAATATAAAGAAATATGTTTATTTATACAATGCACAAAGTTAGGGTGCGGATAGAACAGTCTCGGACCAGAGCTCGGACGGAGTAGACGTATCAATCGTGTTCAGGAACTGTCACGTGTAGTGTGTGTGTTAGTGAGTGTTATCATAGAAAACCATTGCAGAACATTGAATCATAGTGATTTGATTGTTATTCGCGCTATTCCTCAAAATGGCGTATAGTAGTGAGGGAGAGGATAGAAAAATCAAGCTCCCGTCTTTGACATATATTATAATGCGAAAGTTTGTGAGATGTGATTCTGACCAAGATAACTACTGAACGGATTTTGACGAAACTCGGTGGTGAGATAGATCTTAATATTGATAAGGCTATATTCCTGAAATTCCCACGGGGGCAGAATGCACCGTCGGCACACTTAAGTAAAACTTGTATAAAAAAAAAACAAGAAATCAAATAATCGTCTCATTAATTTCGCGTTAATTTCAGAACGCCAACACCCTGTCGTCTAAGAGCTTCGTATACGAGAGTAGCTCATCTAAGAAACAGTTCAAGTCGCCGATGAAGCTGCAGGAGACGCCTCGACACGACCGCGGCAACGAGCTGGTACACAGCGTCAGCTTTTACCGAAGGATGCAGAACGCGGTAAGAAAGAAAGAAAGAAAAAGGATTTATTTCATAATTATGGCGGTGGTGCCACCAACACACGTACAAAAAAAAACAAAGTACATACATTAAAAACAAACAAAATAGAGAAAAAAAGAAACAAAAAACCACATAATTACAAAAAATAAATAAAAAATAAAACATTAACATATTAAAGTGAGTGAGTAAAGAAGTCTTATTCATGTAAAATCAATGTCAATTTCATGTAAAAAAAAAAGGTTGTTGGGGCTGCCACGGTACTGTAGTGCCTCAGCGATGTTTGCGGAAACGCAAATTAACGGTTTTCATGCGATCCTCCGGAGCCGAGCGGCCTCCTTGTTGCATCGCATCCGTGATAACCCCAACTCGATCCTGAGAACCATATCGGACAAAATTCACTGTCCATTCCTGGGGCACTGGGTCGGACTACATGTGGCAGGCTATCTTGGCACATGGGGTCCGTTGACCCAATCAATAAAATTGTAAATATATTATTATACTACTAACATATTTCAGAAAAATGTTTATTATTATTATAAAACAATAATAAACATTTGTTTATTATTATTATTATTAAAATCGACTCAAAAAGTGCTCTATCAATGGGGAATTTTCAGGGCCCTTGTTTCTCTTAATTATGACAGATGGCGCTAGGTGTTTTAGGGGGATAAATATCAACGAAATGACTAAATTCAACAGCCAGTATTGAAGGCGACAGTATTTTTTTTCTTTTGTTTCATCATCATCATCAGCCCATACTTGTCCACTGCTGGACATAGGCCTCTCCAATTGCACGCCACTGTGATCTGTTTTCGGCTTCTCGCATCCAGCTTCTGCCAGCCATCTTGCGTATATCATCAGTCCACCTTGCTGAGGGCGTCCTACACTCCGTTTGCCGAGACGCGGTCTCCACTCGAGAACTCGTTTTCCCCAACGGTCATCGGTTCTACGGCTTATATGGCCGGCCCACTGCCACTTCAGCTTGCTAAAACGATGAGCTATGTCGATGACTTTGGTTCTCTGTCGGATAATATAGTTTTTGCTAGATCTTTGTTTTTGTACTCACGACATAAGCTAACGAAGGTCCTCTTGTGTTTTGTGGGTGAGTAAATAGGTAGGTACCTGTGTTTCGTAAAGACAAGTTACCTATACATAGGTGTCAATGCTTGGGAGTAATACCTTTTCGTAAAAGCCAATGCACGCCACTGGTGGGAGGTGTACTGCATTCAAACAATTTAACAGAGAGCCTGCGGTGCTGCTTAAAAGAAATATTTATCGAAGTGTTATTATTTAGTTACTATAATTTCATACTTTTGACAAGTATGAAATAATAGTGTGATTTAATATTAATACTCTCATGCTCCGACTTAACACATCTGGACTTGCAAGCTGCGTCTACTTGCCTCCAAAATGAATGGAAAATGATGTACTTATGGATCCAAACTGTCACTTTTACTACCAAAATTACAGTTTCGATGCACATAATAGTATATCCTGCTAGGCAGTAAGGGACAGAAAGTATTGTCACTTTTTCACACATGCATGTTTTATATATTGTTATCTCGTTTTAATTTAAATGTCTGCTTTAGATTGCAAGTCTAGTTATTTTTCTGTCGATACTTTAATTTTTTTACGGATAGCAGCTGTCACTGCCTTAATACCTTTGTAGGCTGTCCTCCCAACTTGTATACCCATGCATTGCTATAGTTGCATGCTGTGTACCACATAATGTACGTGACGCTCGTACGCTCGTGAAAGAAAACACCGTGATCAAACCCTCACGCCACAAAGAGTGTGAACTCTATATCGGTGATGGGCTCACCCCTATCACGTTGGGTTAAATATGCTTGTTGAACATTGGGCATTTGCTTACCGCGTTTTGATTGAAAGGCGTAGAATTTTTAATAAACGTAGTATTTTTTATTGTTTATAATATTTCTAGTTTCCTTTTCTTTTTTAGGATGGCCGTAAACATGTTTGCAGAGTCAGCAATTCTGAAGAATGATAAAAGTGCCTCCCACTCTGTCATCAATAACTGGTAAGTGTAGTAATATATATATGTATGTATACATGTTAAATACCAAAATTATATGTGTATTGAATCATATTACCTACTAGCTGTGCGCCTACATCGCGCAGTGTTACACGCGTGTTTTGGTTCCTGTGTGAATTTGGCGATAAAATATAGCCTATGTTACTCAGGATTAATGTAGCTCGCCAACAGTGAAATAATTTTTCAAATCTGTCCGGTAGTTTCGGAACCTATTCAATTCAAACAAACAAAAAAACAATATCTCTTTATAATATTGGTATAGATAAACGCACTTTCACGTACATTAACCCTTAGCTGCATAGTGATGTAATACTACATCAGTATGATTTTCCTCGAATTTTTTTTTCTAGCTGCCCCATCTACAGATTTTTCATTCTGAATTATTATCAAAGGTACAACTAGTATGTATAAACGCAGTTTTGACTTAAGACCACTTTAATTTTTTTATTTTTTTTCCAATGATGCTGGCCACATAATTTAAGAAGGATAGGTTTTTATTCAGACAGAAGAAAATCATGCAGTTAAGGGTTAAGGTCGAAATCGGTATCATATGAGGTCGAAATTAATTTTCAGGGTGGGTGTGAACAAGCAGCCGTGGCGCGTGGTGTTCAGGGCGTCTTCACACGGTTACTCAGCCGCCGCCTTCCATTCACGTGCTGATCATGTGGAACCAGCCTTGGTTCTGGTGCAGGTATGTGTACAGAACGGTTTCTTAACCATTTTAAAAGACAAGAAAATAGTTTTACTTAAGATAAGAAACTCATACTAATGCATTGTACAAGGTTAATTTGTCGCATTATATGAAGATTTATAATAGTGGTTTCGCCACTTAAAAAAATCGAGACAGTGTTTTTGGACATTGGAGTAACATACTCACACTGCAAAAAATAGGATTAGATTAGGCAGCACATTATTAGTATTAACATAGTCTTGTAAGTTGTTTCTGTAACTACTAACCAATGGTCTGAATGAAAAATATGATTATATAGACTATCATTTTATCAGATGACATCAGCTGAAACCGAAGTAACGTTGGAAACGTTTAGTTAAAACCGATTAAATATAGCACTTAGCAATAAAACTTCGCATGTGTTAATGCAAACTGCTGTCCTTCCACGCGGTATTGAGTATAGATGTATCTGAAGTGAAATTAATTTGTCTTAAAAATTAAAGCATCCTTCATTTTCGCCAGTTAACTTCCGGAATGATTCTGGGCGGTTACACCGAGTCTGCGTGGACGAGTTCGGGCGGGGCCGTGGGCGGCTACATACCCGCCGAGAGGGCGTTCCTGTTCACGCTTACTGACACACCTGTCAAGTACAATCTGGTCAAGAAACCGTTTGCCCTTTGCTACCATACTGAGTGAGTATAACACATTTTTTTGTTATTACTTGTAACAGTTAGGTAACTGGATGGGAAGTATTGTTTAGTTTTAGCATGTACTAGTGGACGCCCCGTAATTTCTTTCCCGCAGTCTCAGTATTAATTTCTATTCAAAAATACTATAAAATACACTTCACGCCTTTAATCCCAAAGAGGGGTAGGCAGAGGCACTTGCTAAAGCGCAAGTACCCACAGTTCACCAAGCGTATTTGACCCAAACGTGACAGGGGGTAAGCCCATCGCCGTTATAGGGTTCACACACCTTGTGGTGTGCGGGTTTCATCAGGATGTTGTCCTTCACCGTACGAGCGTTGCGTTGCGTACATAGGCTCTGAAAAAGAGTCCCATTGGTACACGTCCTGTAGCCGGACTCGAACCCGGGACCTCCCGGTTACAAGTCAAGTGTCCGACCAACTGGACCACAGACGCTCAAAAATACTACCGCCAAGTTTTAGAACCATAACTCCAAAATTAACGTTTTTCTCATATAAACTTCTACCACCTTTTTTACCTTGCCTTCTACCTACCTTAAGTCCTTTCTTATCTCACGTATAGGTCATAATTAGAACCCTGTGCCAAACTTCAGCTTTCTAGGGTTTTAGGGTACGGAGTTTGTGCTGAGCGTTGATGAGGCAGTGATGAATGAATCAGCCAGTTTGCGATTTATATTATGTATATACATATTTAGTTTTAAACCCAAACGAATTCAATGCATTCTGAAATGTAGAAGTCCGAAAGTAATTACTTAACTTTTTAATAGTATTCGCCGAGTTTTATTAGAAAATCATGCTAGCCATCTTGCGTAAATCATCAGTACACCTTGCCTGAGGGCGTCCTACACTCCGTTTTCCGAGATGCGGTCTCAACTCGAGAACTCGTTTGCCCCAACAGTCATCGGTTTTACGGCTAATATGACCGGTCCACTGCCACTTCAGCTTGGTTATTTGTCGGATCACTTCATTTCTGATTCGATCCTTCAGAGAAACGCAGAGTGTAATAAGTTAATAGGTAGAACTTGATGATACCGCCGAGTTTTACTGAGAAAATAGGGACACAACAGAAGACTATCTCACTCTACACCTGTACCTTGCTTAAATCAAGCTATAAAAAAAATGCAATGTAAATCAAAACTTTCCCTTGCAGTTGCGGTCCAATCTTCGGCGCCGGCGCAGATCTCTTCATATCGAACAACTGCAACACAAACGCCGAGTCTTATTCCAATCTACACTCGTACGGAGAAACAACCTCGCTGGCGTCCTTGGCCGGGGACTACCACTTCACTGTTAGAGATTACGAAGTGCTCACTACAAATATTAGTAGACATTAGATTTAATGGGGAAGAAAACTCATGAACTAATGGCGCTAGTATCGCTTTACCCAAAAAAAAATACGATTGGTTAATCGAAAGGTTAAATGATTGGTTTAGAATAAAACGAGACAATGATATGTGTTTCTTTGATAGCTCATTTTTGCGTATGTAGTGTACCCAGTTTGTGGACATGGAATTAAAATGTCGAATTGTTTAAAGTTTAATGTGCAGAAAAATTACAGCAATTGATTTGTACAAGAGATTGTTGGCCGCGTACACACAAAAAATCTTATTAAAAGGAAAAATTTCTTATTGGCCGAACCGAGTGACGTGATTTGGTCCACTCCGGATTGGTCGCTTATCATGTCATTGTCTTGGTATCAGTGCGTATATTCGGAAGTCGAATCGATCTGGATGTTACAAATCCCGGAAAGCTGACTTACATTCTCCAACATCCACTGCGCCGTGCGAGCTCTGGTTACGTTGCGATGTGGCGGCGTAAATGACCCCAATTCCACAACAAACTCCCGGCCTTGGAAGGAAGTGCTTCCAATGGGAACAAAGGACCTATTCACAAATTCGACTCTAGCGATGCCATCTTTTCCGGGATGTATAGCAATGATCCGCCCGAGCTGCCACCGCAATGGTGGTGTGTTCTCCTCCTTAATAATAACAAGAGTGCCAGGTTGTAGTTCGTGCGCGTTTTTTGTCCATTTTGACCGTCCTTGTAATTCCGACACGTACTCTCGGCTCCATCTGTTCCAAAAATTGTGCCGAAAATGTTCTAAGCGCTGGTATCTAGTGAGAGTTTTGACGTCGTCGGCGATGCGGAGCTCGGCGTACACTGGTGCCGTCAACGGCCGCCCAATCAAGAAGTGGCCAGGACTCAATGGCTGGAGATCGTTCGGATCGTTTGATAACGGGGACAGAGGGCGTGAATTTAATATACCTTCTATTTGCGTTAGCACAGTACAGGGGCGGTACGTCCATAGAAGCAAATAAGCTCTGCATACCCTGGCAAATTGACTAAAACAATTAGCGTAGTTAGGTATCTATAACACATTTAGTCGTCACGTAGGTACTGTAAATTAGGCAATTTATCAATAACAGACTTTCGGTTATTTAAAATGTGCATCGAAAACACTCTATTCTTCCGCGTGTCAACGAAAACAAATTCGTGCAATGTTGCCTCATCGTTCCATCGATAGGTAACACAAATTTCGCCTCAACCAATCAAAACATAGTATTTAGCGCATCAACGAAAACAAATTCATGGGACGTTGCCGCTTCGTTGCATCGTCTAGCCCGGGGAAGCTGCTAGACCTCAAGCTTCCTATTTTTTCTCTTTCTCTGTATACATCCCTTTCACCTCGGTCTATTAGCGCGGAGCGTTACTATGAAAAATATGGAGAAATTTACGCCACAGCGTAAGCGCAGCTTCTTCCGCATTTTTTCATACATTATTGGAATAATAAGGGCTAGAATGCTATGACAGTGCGTAAATATGTGCGACAGAGAAAGAGTGTATGTGTGAGCGAGCGAGAGAGATGTTGCCGGCCATGTTGACATATTGCAAGTATTGTTTGTTTATTTATATTGGAGTATGCATTGTTTTAGGTTATGTTATGTACGTTCATTCGCGCCTTTATTTTATAAAATAATTAAATTAGACAAAAATGGAGACTAAGGTGTGAAAGTGATGTGTGTAAAAGTGTTTGTTTACAAATGTGGGTCGATTCTCTGAACTAAATATGAGTGAAAAGTGCAGAGTCGCGGACGAATTTCGCCGGGATTGTTTTTATTTGAACTTGGAGCAAACACAAGGTATTATGAGGTAGTTTCTTGTTTTTTTAGTGTGTTTACTTAGTTAGACAGAACAAGGTTATTATGTAGTGCTTTGGGAAGAGGAAGGCATTACATTCCACAACGATCTGTTCAGTTCTGTTTCTGGCATACAGCACCTGAATCAGCTGCTTAGCAAAATTTTGGGACGTAACGTAATTAGATAGGTATTATTTTGCTAAACTAGTGATTGATGTTGTGATCTTCTGTTGAAATATAGTCTGGCACAAAATTGGTACCTACTTAATGTTATTTTAGTGTCGTATGTACCTACTCATAGGAGACAGCTTACCCTGATGAAAATTTCACGGCACGCCACTGTTCATTAGGTACCTATTCACGCCAGTGACTTGAAGACCTTCAGACTATACTGCGCAGGAAACACAAACGCATGTCATTCCACATCCTGGCGCTTCTTCTAGAGATCTTTACGCGGTTATTTTCAATTTTTAGTTTTTTAAACCTCTGGAATAGTGATTTTGCAAAATGCACAGTTATAAAATTACTGACACATTTGCTAGGTGGTTGCTTTTTGCTGCCCATTAGTTTCGCCGGCGTCGAACCTACAACCTCCCGATTGCAATCTACCCGACATCTACATACACTCTTACTGCAACCTACTGGTTGTACTAACCCTACGTCCTCAGTGAACAAATTGATACGATGCGGTCCGATGCGATGTCCGCACGAACGCAAGCTGTCAATTTTAAATCTTCGTAATCAAGTCTTTCCGACTGACAATCGTACGAGAAGTTGCGTTGCGGAAATGTCAATCCAGCTTGCGATTTTCGGACGAATTTCGTACGAAAAATCAAAACAAACAATTTCAATTTCGTTTTTTATTTTATTTACAACATAATCAATAACATAATCAATGTAGACGGTAACATTCTTGCATATTCCTTGAATAGCAAAGAGTAAATACTTTAAATATGAGTTTTCTGACAAAATAATTCGACGGAGCCTAGACATGTTTGTTGGAAAACGCAACTTCACGCGAAATGTCAAGTTCAGGCAGAAACTCCATCCGATCCGTACCGGATCGCAGTAAATCCGCACCGCATCGTATCCGCAACGCATCGCATCAATTTGTTCACTAGACTAGTACTACTGTACTGAGTCGATTTCATTGCTCCCGAGTGTAATCTAAAGAGTCTTCTGTGTGCGAAAAACACAGTATCCAAGCACGTATCTATGCGAATCAAAAATCATTTCAAAAACCTGCCATACTACATTTCCTAACGTTCTACTATCATTCCTACGACATACTGAATAGAGTCCAAAATTGTCTCCGTACAATTTTTCGGGAGGCAACCACCCCTGTTCAGATGAGGAACCCTTCGATGGATATCAGTTACCATCGCGTACAATACAGCCCTTGTCCTATTAGACACGGGAAATAATGGGATTCACTGATAATTGAGGGTTAGTGGTCGTAATTGTTGTTTCGTTGGCAGAATGCATACGAATGGCACGTGTAATATATTTTATACTCTAAACGATTTGATGTTTTTTGATTAGATGCGCCTGTGGGTAATAAGCACCTTACACTCATATAAGCAGTAAGCGACAGTGGCGTGCACGCCATATAGGCAAAAAGACTGTGCCTACCTTAGTATTTTGGCTACCTGACCTAATATTGGAGTTATCGCGAGATTTTTTTTTTGTTGTACTCACGACATAGGCTAACGAAGGTCCTGTGTTTTGTGGGTGAGCAGATAGGTAGGAGCTATATTTCGTAAAGACAAGTTACCTATACATAGGTGTCAATCCTTGGGGATTACTGCCTAACTTGTAAAAGCCAGTGCACGTCACTGGTAAGCGATGTCAATTTGTTTGTAGTTAGGTCTTGTAAATTATTATTAAAAAAAAAGTATTTGTTAAATGTAGTTATTACTCCAACTGTTTGGGTGCTCAAGATGTCTATGTTGCGAGAATAAATGAATTTTCTTTCTTTCTGTCTAGTGTTTTGAGTCATTCAATTTGCTGTCTTCTCATAATCATCCAATCAGCCCATACTTGTCCACTACTGGACATAGGCCTCTCTAATTCCACGCCACTGTGATCTGCTTCCGGCTTCTCGCATCCAGCTTCTGCCAGCCATCTTGCGTATATCATCAGTCCACCTTGCCTGAGGGCACACTCCGTTTGCCGAGACGCGGTCTCCACTCGAGAACTCGTTTACCCCAACGGTCATCGGTTCTACGGCTAATATGGCCGGCCCACAGCCACTTCAGCTTGCTAAACCGATGAGCTATGTCAATGACTTTGGTTCTCTGTCGAATCACTTCATTTCTGATTCGATCCTTCAGAGAAACGTCGAGCATAGCCCTTTCCATAGCACGCTGTTCGACTTTGAGCTTGTGAGCCTGCTGTCTTCTAAGTTTATAAAAAATTACATTATAAAATAGGTAGCAGTGCCGTGCACACCGTATAGGCAACCTTAGTAAAGACATTGCCTACCTTAGTATTTTGGCTACCCGACCTAATATTAGAGTTATTTTTATACTCACGACATAGGCTAACGAAGTTCTGTGTTTTGTGGGTGAGTAGATAGGTAGAGGTACCTATATTTCGTAAAGACAAGTTACCTATACATAGGTGTCAATCCTTGGAGATTACTGCATACCTTGTCGTAAAAGCCAGCTCACGCCACTGATAGGTAGGTAGCTCTATCTATCTATTTGACGTGACAACGTTTAA
Source organism: Conopomorpha cramerella (assembly GCA_012932125.1). Lineage (NCBI taxonomy): Eukaryota > Metazoa > Arthropoda > Insecta > Lepidoptera > Gracillariidae > Conopomorpha > Conopomorpha cramerella. The sequence goes on from SJJU01002954.1 coordinate 14,512, forward strand.
TAACTCGACACTACGGGCCGCGTGCACGAAAAAGATGACGTCATCGTCCCGTTCCGCTAGCGAGTGTACTACTACTACTGCAATGTTTGACGTTGTCGCGTAAAAAAGCGTATTAACATTAATTCATCGACTTGCATTCATTTAGTTTTTTTTTGCTCGGTTTGGTTTTGGCCACTACCATGCCCTCATGATATACGCAAGATGGCTGCCAGAAGCTGGATGCGAGAAGCCGAAAACAGATCACAGCCTATGTCCAGCAGTGGACAAGTATGGGCTGATGATGATGACGATGATGTGCCCCCAGATAAATAAAAATGTCATATGGCGTTGATTGAAACTAATTCTCATTGATATACGTCAGGTGCTCCAGCAGGCCGGCAACATAGAGCGCCTGGGTCGCTTCCTCTGGTCTCTGCCAGCCTGCGAGAGGCTGCACTCGCACGAGTCAGTGCTCAAGGCCAAAGCGACAGTGGCCTTCCATCGAGGGAACTTCAAGGAGCTGTATCGGTTACTTGAATCGCACACATTCAGTCCGCACAACCACGGGAAGCTTCAGAACTTATGGTTGAAAGGTATGTAAATAATATCTTTACAACTACACAACGGATAGAGTGTTTCTTGAGGAATGTTTATATGTATAATACATGCATATAATATCAGAGAAACACTGCAAATAATGTTTATTGGAAAAAACACGTTTGCCGGGTCAGTTAGTTTAGAAAAACTAACAATCTGATCTTTGTTCGTATATAATGTTGTTACCTGCACTAATTTTTTCTGTGTTTTTCTACTATATTCTGCACGTACACTTCACGCCTTTTAATCCTAAAGCGGGGTAGGCAGAGGCACTTGCTTAATAAGCAAAAGCCCACGATTCACCAAGCGTATTTAACCCAACATGACAGGGGGTGAGCCCATTGCCGTTATAGGGTTCACACACTGCGTGGTGTGCGGGTTTCATCACGATGTTGTCCTTCACCGTACGAGCGTTGCGTTGCGTACATAGGCTCTGAAAAAGAGTTCCATTGGTACACGTCCAGTTGCCGGACTCGAACCCGTGACCTCCTGGTTACAAGTTAAGTATCCGACCAACTGGACCACAGACGCTCTCTCTTGAAAGGTATGTTCATGTTTTTATTTCCCGTGTGGTGACGGCGGCGATTAGAATACATGTGTCACCACCCCAGCCTAACATTTCACGTCGTGGGAGTCGTAAGAAGCGACCGAGTGAGCTCTCCAGAGGACGGGCAGCAGCTCTCTGTGAGTTAAACCACAACACCACTGCGAGCGCCAACCCGCCTGCCCAGCATGCCGATTATATGCATTTCCCCCAAATGATTATGTATTATTATATATACACTCATTCCTAATCACACATCCATCGTAACATTCGCATCTCTGCCACATGTATTCTTCTTTCATCCGTCACCTTTGTTCCCCAACATCCAGATCCATACATTAAGACAGGTCTGATGACAATGCTAAAAGAAATGTCAAATGATAGAAGAGGACAAAACACTGTAATGTAATGATTACTACGTAAGTCCATCTCTGTCAAAGATATGGAATAAAACTATGTTTTTACATGACACAGTGAGGTTTTATTGAACGGGTGAGTAGATAGAAAAGCGAGTCGTTTTGAGCCTTTAACATGGCACTTCATATAGAACATCAGTCTCGATATTCCCAACAGACCTTTCTTCAGTTCCTTATTCAAATAACAAAGCACAACTAATGCAGCTTTTGCAGTGGCGTGCACTGGCTTTTACGACAAGGTAGGCAGTAATCCCCAAGGACCGACACCTATGTATAGGTAACTTGTCTTTACGAAATATTGGTACCTACCTATCTACTCGCCCACAAAACACATGACCTTCGTTAGCCTATGTCGTGAGTACAACAAAAAAGGATCGTAGGTAATTTGTCTTTACGAAACATAGGGTACAAAAAGGTGTCAATCCTTGAGGATTACTGTCTACCTTGTCGTAAAAGCCAGTGCACGCCACTGACTACGGCAGTATAGCAGACTTGGTCCCATGGTCTACCACCATAAGGTTGAAACTTATATGAATGGCATTATGCATTAAGTTTCATTTTTGCTTGTCACTTGCACCTTGCAAGGAGGCAAAAGCAAGTAGACGCGCGCATCTCCCGAGAAGAGGGATGTAGAGCTTGGGAGCTGGTGGCCTTCTCTCTTAACCCATGTATACCCAGACAAATGACTACGCCTTATTTGATTTAGACTTTAATCAACAAGTCATAGAGTTCAAAATGAGGCGTCAACCTCTGAGTACAGTGGGTGCTAATGGGTTAATGACTGGTCACAATCTGATTCATGTTGCTGTGGGTAGGAAGTGCAACCAAAACTGATAGATCTTTGAGACACCAACTTTCTTCCTATTAAATGTTTAAAACGGGTATTATAGCGCGAAGATTAACCAAAGATAAGCATTCAGCTTACCTTCGTTGTTGTATCTTTGGTTAATCTTCGTTTTAAACATTTAATAGCATGTCAGTGCGCGTTTCCTTAAAAAATGATTTAACTTTCTTCCTATCTTAACTAAAGAGAAAATTAAAATAAAATGGCATCATAGAAAAAATTACACTTTGTTATTCCAAAAAGAAACAGATAAAGGAACGAAATTAGTAACAAACGTTCTAACTCAATATTGTTCACCGGGTATATAGGCGCGAATATAATCAAAGACAAGTTCGAGCTTACCTTTGTTATTTTACTCGAGGTTTCGACGCAGTTGCATGCGTCGTGGTCACGAGTGGACTGACTAGGCCACTCGTGACGCGCCTATACACCCGGTGAACAATATTGAGTTATAATGTCTGTGCGCGTTTCATTAAAAATGAACAAACGATCTATCCCAGAATATCAGCAAGGGTGTAATCAGCCAGAATATCGTTGATGACTTCGAAGAGAGTCTCGCTGGCAGATTCGGCCACGTTGTCCAGAGCTGACTGCACCATGTCCTTGGTGAGGCCGGAAATGATCCCGTTGATGGCCACGTTGACGATTGTAGAACCAGTGAGGCCGTACACACGTAGCTGGTGGGACAAAAGAAACGTGGCGTTAGTTATGGGAAATTTGACAACCATCTGACATTCTTTAAGGAAACGCGCACTGACATGATGTTAAATGTTTAAAACGGGTATTATAGCGCGAAGATTAATCAAAGACAAGCATTCAAAAGAAATGCGGCGTTAGTTATGGGAAATTTGACAACCATCTGACATTTTTTAAGGAAACGCGCACTGACATGATGTTAAATGTTTAAAACGGGTATTATAGCGCGAAGATTAATCAAACACAAGCATTCAGCATTCAGCTTACCTTCGTTTTTTGCCCGACGTTTCGACACATGTAACTGTTTTTAATTAATCTTCGCGCTATAATACCCGTTTTAAACATTTAACACCATCTGACAGCTTAAAATAGTTCAATTTGTTGTTGTGAGATGGCGCTAGTATCGATTGTCGCTGCGCCAATCAAACAACAAATCCCGGACTTTGTGACGGGAAGCGGTGAGATGCAAATGGCGTTCTTTATTTCTCATTTTTCGAAATTAATTTTTCGCTGCAATTATTGTGTTAATGTGGTGGATTTAGTGTAATAACTTGCTGGTAATGAAAAATAATATTCCCGTGTAATGTTCCACGCAGCATTGTTAAGTAGTAATGTGATGGTCCACCCTCACGTTTCAATGACACGACTTTGACGATTGGCGACTATTTTTACCAAGTTGCTTATCCACACTCGACACTGGCAAAAATTATTGGCACAAGCTAATAGATTGCCATTTAAAAAAAGACTTATATGGAGCCCGAGTAATGGTCTTAGAAACGTTATTGGGCTCGTCATTATGAACAACTTTTTCAATTATTTTCGTATCCATACAAAATAGATAATTCTCTGCCTCGGGAGATGACATTTTGTATGGATATTTGAAATACATTTTTCATTTCCCCGCATTCTCGCCGTAGAAAAAGTTGTTCATATTGACGAGCCCAACAACGTTTTTAATACTATTACTCATGGTCTTTTTACACGCAGTATTGATAAGTTTGTCTTGCCAATGCGAGGTTTTCTGATAGCTTCAAATATGTAAAAAGTAGTTCCGAAACATCTCACAGATGGCGCTAATCAGGCATGATCTCAAGGAGAAACTCAGTTTAGAATTGTCAACAAAAAAATAAGAATATGAAATGACAACCCTGTCAAGGTAGTGCCATCTATTGACATTTCTTAGAACTGTAATAAGCCACCTGTCAGAAAACCTCCCGTTTAAGTTGGTATAACATTGGCCATACAGTGTTAACAGTTTTATCTTGGTACGGGGCCTGTAGATCTTAAGCACGGAATTGCTCGAAAA
>SJJU01002955.1:0-25543 GCA_012932125.1 Conopomorpha cramerella
TTTCGGGAGAGCCTCACTCCTAGGAAACGCGTCCCCAGGTGGCGGATAGGGGAAAGCCCGTTTTACCTCGGTAATAGGGTAGGAATGAAATAAAATAGTTCCCGTGGACCAACAGGCCGGAGAAGGACACTCCGAAACAAAACCACAGGCTACTAGGAGCCTTGGGGTTCCCCCTAAAAGTCTAGCTCTGCGGGCACGGACGCAAGGATAGCAGCCCTATCACCGTGATCGAAGTGCTGTGGGCTAATCACCTGCACACTTTTAAATCAATCAACAGATTAAGAAACCTTGCAAATATAGAGAACATGGATACCCTAAACAGACGACATTTGGCGCGAAAATACGGACCCGAATTGGATGTTGGAATGTTCGTACAATGACCAGACCCGAGAGGCTGCCGCAGGTAGCCAAAGTCATGAACGAGTACGGCATCCAAATACTTGGCCTCAGTGAGGTCAGATGGAATGGATTTGGTGAAACTACTGAATCGGGGCTCACCTTTCTCTACTCCGGTAAAGAAGACGAGAATGCCAGTCGAGAGTACGGAGTCGGTTTGCTACTCAGTCGCAGTGCGAAGAACAGCCTACTGCACTGGAAACCGATATCCGAGCGCATAATTACAGCCCGATTCACATCTCGCGTTCGCAAAATAACCGTCGTGCAGTGCTACGCCCCGACGAACGCATCCACTCCAGAATGCAAAGCACTATTTTACGAGCAGCTGCAGTCCACATTGGGATCCGTCAGGAAACAGGATATTGTGATTGTTATGGGTGACTTCAACGCTAAGATGGGAAACGATAACAAGGACCGGGAACATTATATGGGTCGTTTCGGAGCCGCCGGAGCTATAAACGAAAACGGAGAACTCTTCGGGGACTTCTGTTCTTCAAACGGCCTAGTTATAGGGGGTACAATGTTCAAACACAAGGAGTGCCACAAGGAAACTTGGGTATCGCCTGATAAAGTCACCCGAAACCAAATTGATCACATCACAATATCACGGAACTGGCGGGCCTCTCTGCTGGACGTCCGGAGTAAGCGCGGTGCGGACATAGACAGCGATCACCACCTGGTGCTGGGAGAGTTACGTCTCAAAATTGCTGCCATTCGGAAGAAGTCAGAAGGAGCAAACAGGAAGTTCGACGTGGGCAAACTGAAGGACCCTGCTTGCAGGGAAGCTTTTAGCATCAGCCTACACAACAAGTATGAACTGCTTGCAGAGCTGGAAGACGAACAGCTGGACGAAACCTGGAATCGTGTGCGCTCTGCCTTCACTGGCGCCGGCGAGGAAATACTTGGCTTCGTGTCGAATAAGAGGCGGAAATGGATGTCGGATGAACTGTGGCAGGCAATTGAGCAAAGATGCCGTGCCAAGAATGACGCCATGTCTGCTGGCGATGTGGCAGCGAAGTCCTTGGCTGAAGTGGAGAACGGAGCCCTGCGAAACCGCATCAGACGACTTGCCCGCCGCGATCGCCGCCGTGTTGCTGATGAACTCGCTGAACGAGCAAATTCCGCTGCACAGAGAAGAGACATGAGAGAGTTATATAACTCCACTAAGACTCTGAGTGGTAGAAAGAAGCCCCGAGCAACAAAACCACTGAAAAGCAAGTCCGGAACTCTCCTCTGCACTTCCGTTGAGCAGCTGGAAAGATGGACCCAGCACTTCAGTGAACTACTCTCGCGATGCGGAAATGCTACGTCTGGCGGTGAGGAGCGGCCCCAAAAGTCTGTTGATATGTTAAATATCCCCACAACCCCTCCTACCTTTCGCGAAGTCGTCGTAGCAATACGACAAATGAAATCTGGTAGAGCTCCGGGGATTGACAACATTAACATTGAGATGCTGAAGGCCAATCCCGTTCGCTCCGCAGACATTTTGTATCCCCTGCTGTTGAGGATTTGGGAGACCGAAACTGTTCCGGCCCAATGGAAAGAAGGACTTCTCGTGAAAGTGCCCAAAAAGGGTGACCTGTCGGAGTGCGACAACTGGCGCGGGATAACTTTGCTGCCCTCTGCGGCAAAAGTGTTAGCGAAGTTGTTACTTAACCGTATGTCTACCCTGATCGAGAAGACTCTGCGACTGGAGCAAGCCGGTTTCCGCCCTGGACGATCCTGCTCCGACCACGTGAACACCTTGCGCATCATAATCGAGCAGTGTGTTGAGTGGCAGTCCGAAGTATATCTGGCCTTTGTGGACTTTGAAAAGGCCTTTGACACCGTGGACTGGAATGCGCTATGGTCAAGCCTGAGTGGTAGAGGAGTACCGTCAAAAATGATCCGGCTCATCAAGGCCCTCTACTTAGGAAGTAACTGCAGGGTGGTGCATGGACGTGCTCTTAGCTCACCTATTTTCAACACTGCGGGCGTCAAGCAGGGGTGCCTTCTTTCTCCGTTGCTGTTCATTATTCTGCTCGATGACGTCATGAGGGATGTTGTAAAACAGGCTAGAGGATTGCCATGGCCTGGTGGGACTTTAGAGGACCTGGACTACGCAGACGACATCGATAGACCAGTTGAGGAGTAAACTGTCAGCACTCCAAGATGCAGCAATGCATATAGGATTGCGGATCAATAATGCTAAAACTGTCGACATGAGAATCTCCTCCAAAAATTCAGAAGCCGTGTCCCTAAACAACAATCCCCTAAATTCCGTGACTTCGTTCTGCTATCTTGGCAGCATCCTAACCACAACCGGCGGTGCAGAACGCGACATCGAGTCAAGAATAAAGAAGGCACAAGCAGCATTCGCTCAACTCCGCCCAGTTTGGAAGTCAAACATTCTCTCCCGTCGGATAAAACTCTCCCTCTTCGAATCCTTAGTGAAGTCTGTGCTGTTGTATGGCTGTGAATCGTGGAAAGTGACCAAAAGCATTACGAACAAATTGCAAGTCTTCGTAAATAAGTCACTTAGAGCCATTCTGAGAATTTTCTGGCCAAACACTATTACAAATACGGAGCTATGGACCAAATGCCTCCAAAAACCGATAGGCGAAGAAATCGCTCTGCGCAAATGGAGATGGATTGGCCACGCGCTACGAAGAGGCGAGAACGATCCGGCGGTTGTGGCTTTCGACTGGCGCCCTAGCGGGAAGCGGAGACGAGGAAGACCAACGCACACGTGGCGGCGCTCCGTGGACTCCGAGCTCAGGGCGGCGGGCATTGACTGGAGTGCCGCAAAGACGGCAGCGCTGGATAGAGGGACATGGAGAGATATCTGCAAGGCCCTATGTACCCCCCGGGTATGCTAGGACCTAAGTAAGTAAGTAAGTTTACCCCATTCACTCGATTATTACATCTCCATCGTTGGAAATCCGGCAACATTATTTCAATAAGTGACAGAACAATAATTATGTCAAATGTTCATCGGATTAATAAACATACTATAATGAGGAATTTTCAAACTCCAAACATTTCTTATGTAGATGTCGCTAGTAGGTGTCCAGGGTGATTTTTGTCAGTTATATTTTAGTACGTTATTTAGACACTAAAAGTTCAGACACTTTAGGAACATGTAGACAAACAATAAACATTTAAAATTACTGTCACCTTAAATAATTATTGCTTGAAGTTAGACATTTCGTTGAAATTTATCGCTCCTAATGCAGCTAGGGCCATCTGTCACAACTAAGAGAAACAAGGGACTTGAAAATTCCCTTGTTTCTCTAAGTGCTTTTTTATCACTATGAATAAGCGTTGGACCACCATCCTGCCTGGTGTTAAGCAGCGATGTGGTCTACGATGGAGAACACTTGTTCATGGTACCTATTCACCCGCGACTTAAATACCTTCAGACTATACTGCGCAGGAAACACAGACTCCGGCAAGTCGTTCCATATCCTGGCGGTTCGCACTATGAAAGTAGACGCAAACCGTTTGGTTCGCGTAAATGGCAAATCCACCTGGTATGGATGACGTTTTGCCGTTCTCCTGGTTGTCCTATTGTAAAAACGCGATGGGGCTATTAGGTTATGCAACTGAATATATGATACTTTTAATATACTCAATGAGCTACAAGGAAAATACATACTCTATAAATATGCATGTAAAATACATCGACCATTATTCTTTGCACAAATTCCGGAATTGTTTTTTTTTATTGAGGAGTATGCAGGTTACACCATCATTTTAATGAACTGTCACTACAAGTATAACGCTGAACGTTGTAAACAATTTAGTCGTAACTAGAGCTAGTATTACACAACCATTGTACCACGTCACATACCAAGATACACCGGTCAGTGCAAGTTTAAAATGGATTTCACGATGGAATATCGATTAAACTCTCGATGAGCTCGCGGCAACACAAGGGCCCTTCGCACGGGAAAAAATAACGTGTAGGCAAGTGTAGGGACTTTTTTTTTTATTATGTTACCCCTTAATTAAAAGAAAATGAAACTGTGAAACAAATAACGAAGCGCGACTCGTACACATTTTGCTACGAAAAAAATGTCGTAGTCACAAATCGGTTAGGTGTGCTACGGCGTAGCGTTGGAAATGTGTTACCTTCGTAGCATCCCCTTGTTTCTCTTAGATATAAAAGCCGACGCTAGCTGTTCAAGGGGGATGATACTTCTCAAACAAAGTCCGAAAAACGTCAAAGAAAATTCCCCATTATAAGCGATGCCCTATGTGTGTAGTGTCGTCAAAGAATAGACGATTTTCTTCAACTCTTTTCCGACAAATTTTTGAGCTTAGAACTGTCATTACTGTCATACTTCTCAAACAAAGTTTGACAGTAATGACAGTTCATAGTTCGAAAATCTGACAGAAAAACGTCAAAGAAAATTCACCATTGTCGCGAATCTTATGATATACTGTTAATGTTAATAACATGATGAACACGACCCGTTGAAATACAGTCAGAAATGCATTTTATTTTATTCACCGATCACTTTTTTTTTTTTTTTTTTTACATGTGGGAATCCTCATGGACACCCCGCCGCCATGGGGACAGCGAACGGGATAGTGTCGAACTCTTACCGACTAAACCCCCATGATGACCTCCGTGTCGCGTGCAGGACGGGTCCCGGGAGTACCCGAAGGAACTGCATCAGGACCCGCCCAAGCGATCGGTCCTGTCGGACTCCGGCTCGGGGCAGACGGTGGTGTGTCTGCCCCAGCGACCTCCTTCACCGGCGGCAGTTACCAGGCCATAGGGTAACCGCCGCCATTCCCGGGGCCGTCCAAGCAGGTGCCGGGAACCCCACTCCGACACCCACGACCCCAAGGACCCCTTTTAGGACGCCTTATACGCCAGGCAGGGGATACAGTAGTCCTATTCTTTTCTATACGCCCGGAACTACAGGGCTGGCGACGGGACGGCCACAACCCAACCGCCCCGCCGGCGTCGGACCCCTGATCTCGTGGGGTCCGACATCTTCCTGCCTTCCGGCCGCAGAGGATAGGGAGCGCAGCGCACCGCAATACTGACACACCTCTTCCCCTGCGGCCCCTCCACGCCGCCATCTAGCGGTGACGGCCCCGCAAGGGCGCGGAGGATAGGGACAGCGGTGGTCGGAATACCGACTGTCCTCTCCCTCCGCGGCCTTCAGTGTGGCTGCGTCATGGGACGCAGCCTGACCGCTTGTCTGCGGGCTCGAAAGCGAGCCCGGCACAGCGGTCCCTCTCGGGCCGGCCAGTCTGCAACAGACCGGCCCAGTGGGTTCCTCTTAGCTTCACCGGGTGCCCCTACACGGGTACTAAGCCCCCTCGCCACGACAAGGCTGATGATCCCCTGATCCACTGATGATCCCCCTCTATGGGTTCCCCATAGAGGGGGATCATCAGTCCGCCTTGCCTGAGGGCGTCCTACACTCCGTTTGCCGAGAAGCGGTCTCCACTCGAGAACTCGTTTTCGAAAAATAATTTCAATTTATTGTTTCCAATATTTTACCTGTAAGCATAAATCATTTCTCCTTCGTTAATTAAGTGTTATATTTAATTATAAGTAGGTACCAAGGAAACCTTGTTGTGTATATGCGTTTTCTCGTAATAGAATGAAAATACGAGAGCAGGTACAATTTAATTTAACAGAGAATATATGACAGAAAATGTAATTACAATTGAATATTACCCAATTGTAAAGCGTCCGGAGTATTTATAATATATTCTATTCAAACTCCATTTTATTAATTATCATTCCATATCAAGGACGACATTGTGTTAAATAAGAAACATTGATTAATATTGTGCTCAAAATACTTCCTAAAAATTCTCCATTTGAAGAATAAGAAATGGTATCAAACATTGAATAATGTTGTACTACAAAAACAACAATAAAAAAATAAAGCTGGTCTGACAGCCAGAGAAAAAAATCCTTTAACGTTGTAAGTAATATGTATCTACGAAGGTTATTTTGTGGCAATAAAAAAAAGTTACTACGGCCACTAATTGGTGAGGCGCCTGAGCCAAAACTATTAAGTTCAAATGGGTAAGTTTGAGCACCAGACACGTGCCTACCAAAATATATTTACCCCGATTCCCAGTCCATGTTCTCAAGCGAGAACTCCCGAGATCGGTGAACATTGTGTTTTAAAAAGAGACATTTCAACTAGTATTTATAGTCACTGATAGGATTTAAACGACTAATTTTGTACCTACTAACTACGTACGATTTTGGTTCTCGCTCAAGAATTTTGGAATAATACCAGTTTGTTACTTTTTTTTAAGTTTCACGAGGGTTTGTTACGATTTTTTTTACAACGTTGTCTGATTGACATCCTTTGCTGATGTTTACTGCTACTTTTTTTTAGCCTTTTACAATTGTTAAAACTTTCAAACCAGGATATGAAAGTAATACTTACATTGAGTGATGGTGGCGTAATGGTAATTAGACCTTTAGGTAGTATCTCCTAAAATATAGGTCGAAAGTAAACTATCATTAATGGTAAAGAAAGCTATTAAGTTCGTAAGTACCCAGGGTAAGACGTACCTAATGTTCCTGATAACGAGGTACACGTAGGTACGTTTGTTAGCACTTGCCCTCAATAGTAATTTTTACACGTTCCAAGTTAAAGAAATTGTTTTCTAATACTAACTTACCCAAACAGGCAAATAGAAAAGAAGTTCTTAAAAGATGGTCTATTAGACTAAATAATAAGGCTTAGGACCTTAGCCAGAACATATTATCACATACTTCATTATAATTAGTTATGAATGATACGAGTAGATCTATTGTTCACTAACCCTAGTATGGGATAAACTTTGCATATAGGTATAATGCATTTAAATATGACATTGTTGCTACTAACCTTGCAACATGAAACCGGAATACACGACTTGGATTATTTGAAAAACCAGAATAGGTACCCCTATAGCTCAGGTAGATGATGTGTTTCTCCGACCAGTTGACCTTAATAAATAGTACCATTTTATTCTCCTTTGGCGAATCCAATACTCTCTTACTGGAACTACTGACAGCAGATAAAATCCGAAAATTTAGCATAATTTTGATGAATGGTAACAAAATAAATAAATAAAAAATAGAAATATGCGTGTACAGTTGAACTTTTCAGCCGCATTTACAAAAAATGTAAAATACCAAACACTATACAAAACAAAACTTAGAAATCGTGAAAAACCTTCTAGTAAGTATTAGGAAAACTAAAACCAATCCACGACTCAAATTAACATTCCACTTCAATAACCGTACTCAGACTTCCATTCATCTATGATTGCAGATGTGGAGCACAAGTGCATACAAACCGCTATCCATATCAGTATTCATGAAGCCAAACCATGGCGGCTGCGATGGCGGCAGACGGGACCCGCGCGAATCGAACGAAACTATACCCATCAAGTCACCTTGCTCACGCAAATCTCTAGAACCCGGTGGGAGAGCGAGCGAGACGCAGCTATACAACACAGGAGCGAGAACACCCGATCTTTACCAACTGACAACCAGCCACAGACTACAAAACAATCAGTCGACAGCCGACCGTCGGCAAGGGAGCACGTGCGTTGCGGCGCGCGCTCTAGCGCCTCGCGACTATTGTTTTGCAATGAACAAGCTTTTGACAACAATCTAGGCATAACAGTAAGCTGTGTGGCTTTAAATAATCACGGTTAGGACAACGGATTACCAAATGACAATAATTTTTCAACGACAATACGATTTTACAATCTAGTAGGTGGTGACTTATTGGCAAGTGAAACTGTTAATCGGTTTGACGGATGTGCGAGAATTCTGGTCATGTTTGTTGTGTTTTGTGATCTCTATTGGAAGTAATAAAGTGAAAATCAATACACGAGGATTTGCCAGGATTGGGGCCGAGCTGATTTGTTGCAAGGTTGCATATTGATTGGTGCCTGTCCACTGCCACCACAGGATTGACAACCTGTTACGGTGAGTACGGATTATGGATGTTGTTTGAAGATTATTTGCTTCATGTTAACCCATTTTCAGGTACTTGACATAGGTATACATACTTAACGGCAACTAATTACGACATGTCTCTACCATGAAATTAATGTGTTCGTTGGCATGACAACGAGTAGGTAAGAAACCGAGGACACAACAATGCTGTAAAAAACGGAAAACAATAATTCTTCTGTACAAGAAGTAACTACAGAGATCAACAAACTTTAACGCCGAACCTCACAATTGGGCGTCCAAGCGTAATAATCGCCATCTGGTTTCGAAAAAAACTCGTTCCCAAAAGTAAAACAAAACAAAGTGTATTTTGCAGCGCGTGGCAAATTGGAGTCTTGAGCTTGAACCACTTTTTCTGAACAATGAAGAAAGAAGCCATAGCAATCAAGCCGGGCCTTGTCCGTTTCGGCTCCATTAGTCAATAAATGTATTCTACTATGGTCGATGACACAGAAAATTAAAGGTGACACACACACAAAATTGGCCGTTGCTGCTGGTGACAGTTTTAGCTAATGCAAGGACATCTAAAAGAGTAAATACTTAACCGAAAGCTGAATTTCAAGCGAGAACCGCAAAAACGAAACATTTAGAACACGCTGATTAAAGCTGAAGTAGTAATTTAAGGTACTCAATAATGAAATAACCATTAACTGCATAACTGTAATTAAGGAAGATGTAGGTAACTACAGCTATTAATAAGCACATGCGCAATACAATGTTGCAAATATACAACTATTGCTATACGCTGTCCAATTTTAAATGAAATCCTCAATCAAATTCAAATCTTACATTAAGCAAAAACCGAGGCCAGTTGGAGAAGTTAGATTAGTTGATAGGCAGGCAATTCAGAACCGCCTCATTCGCTCACGTGAACAGTTTAGCTCCATTATCAAGGGGCATTTATCTTAATCCGGGAACTTGCTGGGGGCTACCTGCTTGCTCGGCCTTGCGGAGTCGGTTTCAAATGAAACAATAGCTGTATAGAGTAATACAGGTAGCAAGAACGTCTTCATATTGTGCATTCGAGCTTCTTATCGGTTTCTGAGATTCTGTAACCTGAGATTGTTATCGTCAAAAGAATGTCTGATTGGAGTACGACGTGGCAATCGAAGGAAAAAACAAACAATAGTACTGTTTGAAGTTCATATATGGATAAAATACAACAAACATTCCTGGATACAGTTTATATGAGAACGCGAATAACGACTGGCTTTCGCTCGACAGTACAAAATGTCAAGTCATCAATAAATCCTCCCGAAGTAACAAGTTTCTGTAGCCCGCGGTCAATCGATTGCCTGTATAATTGAATTCCGAAAAGTTTGTGGTGGTGAAATCTGGCCGCAGCAAAAGCACCTGAGTGAGAAGGACAGACCAACCCGTTCTACCACCTGGCGGTTTGATACGCACACAAGCGAAGTAAAATCTTCGCATTGCCTGTAGTTGAACATTAAACTTTGGTCCATTGGATCATCCATTATTTTGCAGTGTTTCAGTACGTAGTCTACCTATCTTAAATTTCACAGCGTTTCTATGCTTTGCGCAAACTTTTTTTGTTTTAATAGTTTTACGAATTTGCATTGCGTTTTGGTGATACGTACATGCCTTTGTTTGTTTTTTTTTCTTTAAAATTGAAACAAGGGACTCAAGAATATTATCCACGTTTCTCTAGTGACTGTATTCTGAGGGCTATTTCAAGATCTTCGTCATAATAACAATTTGTAGTTTGTGTAGGAAGTTAACAATAATATATTTATGATGGCTTTATGTGGGACGCATTAGTCTTTAGAATTATTTTTATGACCCTTTATTTATTCACACTTAATGGAATTAATACGAATAGCAACTACGATAACTAGAATATTGATAAAGCTTATCTCAGTCCACATTAAACCTTTTAACATCAATGACAACAATCCATTGTCTTCTCATCCAACTGATGAAAAAGCTACCATATAAAAAATACTTTCAAACCGCATGGGAAAGAGATACATCACAGAACATAATCCCATAATGCTGTAACGAAGCTTGGGAATTTAAAAGAAAGTGCAATCGATTAAACAATCGATATTATCAACTTGTATCAACAAGTAGATACCACAATTTCTTTTTGCGACATCACTCAGCGGCGACGTTTGAGAGTTTCACATGAATCACAATAGATGGCACAATTAAGAGCTTTATTATCTTTTCAGAATACTCTTTGCAAATACATGTCTACTTTCTACGCTTCCATAACAAATCATTTCATATACATTTTACATCCTCCTAAATAACATGTACCTAAATAAGATGATAACGAGTAAATGCATCGCAATTTATTAGCTCTTCAAATTTCCTCAATTGCTGGTGAGAATTCAATGCTCTTCAGTCGTACATAAAGAAAATTGCAGCTCTTTGTAGCCGGAATTTAGCTAATGGATCCCATTTGCATGTTCAAATACTCTTGACAAAGGACTCTTGCGTCAATCATTCAATTGTTGAGTGCCGAGCATATGTATGATGTTAATCAGGAGATACTTCAACGTCAACAATAAAAAAACGCTCTGAGTCTCCTGATTCATCTCATTTGTATTCGAAGCATGCAACTACCACGAAATAGGAGTGAGAAGTTTAAACGTTACCTATTTATCATCCCTGATAAATGCCACCTCTTAAGGTACCACATTTGGAATACTTTTTTCTCTACCTCTGACGCACGAGTTGATTGGTGTTTTCAGTGACTAAGAACTCAAGTATTTGTTGAAAAAACACCGATACTACTTCAACAATCAAGTATTGGAAGACAAGAAAGCAGATGATACTTTTGTTAGGGACTAGATGATTCCTCGTGAATTCACTCGGGCTTGTGTCATTTTCGCTATGTCAACTTTCTATCGGCGTTTATACAGCTTGGCGCCTAAAAAGACGTTGCGATGTTATTGATGCTTTGTACATCATTTGTAAATCAAAGACATTGTTTGAACTATGCATAATATGTAAGTTCATTCAGACAGACAAGTTTTCCTTGTATATGTACCTAGGTAGATACTACTACATACGTAGGTAAATAGATGTGATAACGGTGTGCGTGTCGCAACGTATCTCGTAATCTTCTCGAGACCTATAATTTCACAGTGCAGATGTATTGTTAACGGCACAATAGTGCCATTAAACAAACCTCCTAGGCGAGAAGATAAAATAAATATTTTCGTATCGAAATATATATTTGTTTTATGTGTATGGTGTAAATGGTTTATTTCTAACGCTCGCGTGTTTGTTTATATTGATTTAATTGATCGAATGTCGTACCACCTACCAAGATATGTATTGTTTCTAAATTAGGATTTGTTTATTTGAATCCCTATTCTAAACGCTGAATCAATAGACATGTTTGTATAATGAAAATAAAAATAAGAGCTGAATGACATAATATGTCAATTCAAATCCTAACAGAAGATAATGATTTAGGGGTTAGTAACATTTAAGTTTTACCAAGAACTTATAAGGTATCTATAATCCAAAATATTTTCCGTATATCGGTGTCTGACACCTTTTATAATGATAATTGATCTAGATCAGGGCAAAATCGTAGGATTTTCCTATGTTCCACACCACAGTGTTTTGTTACAAATAAACCATTTTATGTTATGTTAGTATTTGTATAACGAACCATTTGTAGATCACTAATAACTTAAATGTTACCCGAAAATTACAACAGTTTGGTTTGTCAATATTTACTTAGAATTAATTGCAGAATTATTTCAAGTTTGAGTGCTTCGAATTGGTGACATTTTTTAACACATACCAATATTTCATTTACCCTTTACCGTTATTTAAAGCCACGATACGCATTTTAATGTGTGGTTTAATTTATTGCAACAGTGACTGGCACAAGTAGGTAACGTATTGTTTGGGTGTGACATAACGATATTTTAATTCTCCACTGAAAACACTTTGGTGGTCCACTAAAAGACTTAAAGTGGATCAAACCTCGCCAGCACCATTAGCATTATTGCATACAATGGATCTATACTAGTTTTACAACAATCGGCATCGTCTCCCACACGAAACGTGTGAAGCAACAACCAACTGTGTACCACTCGATATAAATTAAGAAAAAAGTTTTGCAAGAGTAACTTTGTGACTGTAGTGTTCTGTAATAATTCGTGCATTTCTCGGAAGGAACCAAAAAACGTTCCGTGACATATCAAAGATGGTGATAAATGCGCAGGTGTTTACTATGCATTTGATATTAAGTTGCACAATTATTCTCTTCAACACCGTGATAAAACAAGATCCTGATAACATTGGGAAATTCAGTGTCATCATTTGTAGCAATACTAGAATGCAGTACGCCAGTATGTCCAATTACACACCTCATGGCGTGCAAGCCGGTATTGAGCAAGTGCGTTGATGTGGACATCGTCTACGTTTCCCACACTGTATGGATCTAAGTACCTGTCATGTCATTGTAAAGGCTGTACATGTCGAAAATACTTATGTTCTTGTTTAGTCGAGAGTTTATTGTATTTTGTTATTGCTAATTGAGCAATATGTCTGAGTGCGTGTGAAGAGTTTGTTCTTTCAATTATTTGCAATGTTTTAATACGAGTAGATGAAATAACTAGTAAGATGTATTTGGTTTAACAACTAATATTATCCCGAACTAATACCTCTAGAAACATGTGGATTGGTCTTAAAACCATTTCAATTCTAAACGAGGATAATACTGAAACTAGCATGACGTTTAAAGCGAAATTTCTCCGCTCAAAAGTAGTTTTCATCTGACGGGCTTTAGTAATCGCAAAGCATAATAAACGTTTTTGTCTGCATGTGTGCTTTCAACACCGTTCAATCTACAAATTAATCTTACTATGTATATGTATTATTGTTCTGTCTTGGCAAAATGATATTTACTAAATAACTGACATTCACTATGCTATAGAAAGATTCGAATCAGAATTACATTCACCTGTGATTAACGACGCTACAATTTTTATTCGTCCTGCCAAGGCGATGAATAAAACGCATCATAAATAAAATTATGAAAATCTCTTAAAAAGTTTGTACAATGTCTTCGAAACGCTCTAGGGTCATCATTAGGGTAAATATGAGATATAGGCGTGAACATTCCCACGACGTCACGTCGGCGTCGAAGGCGAAGAGGGCCCATTTGATTTACTCCCACAAATATTTGACAAACATGTCAACACTCCAACGCCCAACACTTGTTTGTTTCTATTGTTATGTTTGTAAAGTGATATTCAAGAGGATTAGTGTAATTCTCTTCATTATTGAAATATTCAAGGAGTTAGATTCCGATCCCACAGAAATAATCTTACTATAACAATGAGAATTAAATGTAACTATAAAGCTTGATGTCAAAATTACCATTGCAAAAAAAAATATATTTATGATCTCAATAAATATCTGTGAATTCTGAAAAAACTGCACGACAAACTTCAAGAATTTTACATTAAAGAAATAACACTTTCTACTCCATTACAGAACCTGTCGCATTTGGAAAGAGTTTGAATGTCCTTCATTATCTGTCATTATCTCAGAGTGCAGCCTTATCGTCCATCTTGTTGTGGACTACAATTTTATTGTCTTTAACTGCACAATCCCATTCATCGTGCACCGTATCAAACCGATCACCTTTATTTCGTAATTGGAGTCAATTAGCATAGAATTCTAAACGGACCCCTTTGCGTTACTTAACTAAAAATACCAAGACTATTGTCGATTTTAGTACTTCTTGCATTTGGAATTCGTGGTTTACTGAGACTTCTACTTCTACCTCTGTGTCTATTGATTATGGGTCAAAGTTTTCTGGTTTCTGTGTAGTGTTGCCTTTGCTGCATTATCGAACGGGGTCTTACATAACCCATTGTCGTGCTTCAAACGTGGCTTCATCTCAGGGCGGTGTAAATTGCACTTTCTCTTTTACTACACTCATTTGCCGGTTGTTGTTGTACTTCATTATTCTCATTAATATGACTATGTTCGCTGATTTCTAGTTCACTGGTGATTGTATAGTGGCTACTTCATTATTACAATGCTTCTTGTATTCGCCCATATTACTTTGGCCATTAATATTTTCATCACTTCGGTGTTCTAAAGCTAATGGTTCATTAATTGCCAAAAATAATGGTTGTTGATAAACTTTATGAATATCAACTGTTACGGCATTATACATAAGTTCTCTTTTATTGTTATTTTGAAATCCGGTTTTTATATTGTTGTGATTATCAAACTGAGAAGCGAAAGTTCAAAGTTGCCAAAGCAAAATACGTTTCTTATGCCATTGCCAAACGTTTGGTTTAATTAATCACTAGACGTATCTTTAACTTTCTATAATGTGCTTACCTAAATTTAATAACATAATTTAGTAGGAAACTTCCTATAGGATGTAATGTAATACGTAACATTTTTCATCTCAGCTTAGTGCTTATTGCATTCCAGACGGCATTCAAATAATACACGTATGTGTTGCATTCCTTTGTTGCAGACAATTTTTATTCTCTCTTCTATCTTCCGTTACCATTCTAAATAAAGAATATATATAAGGAAATGTGATAATAATGCATGTGTCGATGACTCCGGCACTCCGGCTTCGTCGCCATCTTAACTTTGAACTCTGTGAACATTGCCTAATACGAAAGTTTTATATTGACCGACGACAGCCGTGGGCGAAGCCGTTTCCTTTAAAGGTTTGATGACTTTTTTCTGTGTCTGGATATGGGTTCAACTAAGTAGCTTGTCCTATTCATTACTTTTGAGTCATACCTATTTCAACGAGTGCCTACATGCGATCTACTGACTTGTATCTACAGTATATACACGATACAAATAATATATTTCACAGCATATACATAACGATTACGTAGGAGCATAAGTAACACGAGAAAATTAAAAAAAACACGGAGCGAATTTCATGTACTTACGGTGTTCACAAGAGAGCCTGTTATTTCCAGATGCTACCTACTTCTTTTTTATCAGTATAGTACAGGCGAAATAATGAGAACGTGAGATCTAAGGTCATTTGAGTAAGTTTTTTATACATATATTCAAATAGATTTGTTTACCTTCGTCATGGTCACAGATTTTCTATTACTTGGCTATTGTGTAGTTTTTATTGTTTAATCAGACGCTAGATTCGCATGTAACAAATGTTAGGTATATGTCATTGAAACTGTAAAAGTACATTATTCAACAATCGACTGTATCCTTTCTAGCAGTGTTAACAATATCGTCAGTTATCCTTTACGTGAGAAATATGTAAGTAAAGTTAATATTTTTGCAATACAATTGTTCATTTATGAAGCACTGTTCTCACGTAAACACTCAGTTTATTCTAACCAATTTTACCAATAGCCAATGGTATTACTTGCGTAACAGTAAAGTATCTAGTTAAGTTTAGAAAGTTTCGTTATTTTAAACCGTAGATCGCGATTGTAGTAAACTAAACTACAGCGTGGGATTCCAAATTTGTTTATTATAGTTGCGTAGGTGATAAACACCAACGCACATCATTATCCTAAACATCTCGGTTTCATTTCTATTTAAAAATTCTTGCAAGATCAAGGTTTTAGAACGATAAACATTTCATTTACATGTCGTAAACAGCATTATCTATTACTAGATTTCTCTATTCTTTCTTTGTCTTCCAGTAATATCTTCATCAACTCTAAATGGTGTATGTGTTTGAGATCTATTTTTAAGTTATTCAGGTCCCGCGTTGGGTTAGAATATAAAAAGAAGTTTATCAGCTCTGTTTCCCCCAATGGCTCGTGCATTCGATCTTATCAAAAGGGTGTTTACCCACTGTTCACCACTAAAATACCCTTTTGATTTCTTCATCAGACTTGAAGCTTCTTGACTACCCAAATGAAGTTTTGTGTTGTATTATGTATACTTTTACGGTAGAATTTTATTATTATATCACAGAGCAATGACTCGACGACTAGGGTCTCTTTAGTCACGTACATTTTATGAATGAATCTACCTGATCTACATCTATTACCATATACAATTGATTCTCAGAAATGCTTCTTGCTGGCTTGTCATTATTTTTATAACCTTGAGACAATGTATGATCTTCTTGGAATATTTTATTTTGTAAACTTACAAGTTTTTTGCGTTCCTTTCTTTTTTATTTTAGTTCTAATAGACAAAAAACCAATGCTCCTGTTCATCATTTCTGTTTTTAAATATAAACCGACTAGAAAAATATCAGGATTTTTCTAATTTACAAATAACAGAATAGATTTCCGAAAGGATTATTATGTAACCAAATTGGCTTACACAATTAACTTGTTTAATGTTTTAAAAATATCTCAGGACCTACAGTAATATTACGAATTAGGTACACGACTACGTACAAAAGAAAATACGTAGAAAAATAAGACCCAACTCTATATAATTCTCTTGTAAAATGAGCTCGGTTAAAATTACGTGGTAAGTGTATTTGACCAGTCAAGCCCTGTATAAGGCATGCTTTCTACGAAATTAGAAGAATGAGCGATAATTTTCAAACGACGGCGACGGAAAGCCGTATGTTGGTGTGAGACAGTTATATGCATTAGGAAGTAAAGAATGTGGGCAGTCTGTGACACTTGTGTAAGTAATGCCGTGATAATAACCCTAATCCAAGTACTTCTTAAGAAATAACTATGTATATTTGGTGCGTATACATATGTAAATAAAGAATTATTTATTTTCTTCATTAACATCAGCCACATGACGTCCACTGCTGGACGAGGGTCTCCCCCAATGATTTCTATGAGGGAAATGCCAATACTTGCCACGCTTGGCAGGCGGATTGGCGATCGCATTGGTGTAATGGTTTAACTCATAGAGAGCGCTGCTGCCTGCTAAGACCCCCAACACAGGAAAAGGTGGGCTGGGGTGGTGACACATGTATTCTATTCGCCGTCGTCACACACCATATTTCTTTTAGGATATTGTCAAACTTATAGTACGTAGTAAGTATTTAAGGTTATGCCTTCTGAGGATCAGGAACTGAGGAACTGTGTACTGAAATATTGCATAGCTAAAGGTATGTTATAAGGCGCATTACTTTTAACTTAAAAACAACATTGCTGTCCCACTTCACATATCGCTTTTAATTTTCTTCCAGTGCTACAGCTCCGTTGTGTTTGTTTTACACAGTTATCTTTTTTATAAGATTAGAAAATGCCCACATCACATTTCAACAATAAACATGAACATTTTGTAGGTACAACTTTTTAAGTATTTTCTTAAGCCAGTAGTCTTCACTTCCGGTGCTATTGTGAGAGATTAATTGAACACTCCTTTGGCACGTCATTACTTTCACTTAAAAGATATTTTTAAAATTACTATACTGAGACTGTAGACTGTTATATTATTATACATATTGGTATATACCTTCTTCGTACTACTAAAATGTTGTGCGGGGTTATTGATCTATGATATTCATTCTATTGACGGTGCTATAGATAATTCTTTAAAATATGCATGCATACATTGATTCTATTGATAAGCCACGTCTAACTAATAACAAAACTGTTTTACTTTATTTTGGCATAAACAATCCACCGTTACACACATAAAGTCAAAACATTTACTTACTACTCGTAGTTAAAGTCTATCAACTGAGACCAGTTAGTCCGCTTTTATCGTACTTTTGACCAGCTTTGAGGCCAATGCAATCAATAGCAATGCTTCTGAATTCTAAGTTTATAAATACCTAGATATGTATAGAGGTATATCTAGATATACCTAGTTTTATGTCTAATGGTATTAGTCTTCCTCGTTTTCTTCTCCCTGCCTGCTTTCACTAGGAGATCCACCATTTAACCCCTTCATCATCAGCCAGACGAGAGCCTCCCCCAATAATTTCCATGATAAATTGGGGAGAAAGCTCAACAATCGCCACGCTTGGCAGGCGGGTTGGCGATTGCCGTGGTGATGTGGTTTAACTCACAGAGAGCGCTGCCCGTTCTTCGTAGAATTCCCTCGGTCGCTTCATAAGACCCCCATGACGGAAAAAGTAGGGCTTGGGTGGTGTATGTCATGCATTATATTCGCCGTCACCACACGACTTAGCTCAACCCCTTAATAATAACAAATTACGGTTGCTGAACCGTGGCCATTTGCTTAGCTAGTGCCTCTGCGTACCTACTTCGCTTAGGGAATGTAAGGCGTGAAGTGTATTATATTCATTTCAATAACAAAAGTGATAAGAATACATTAGCAAAACCAGCTTCAAGTGATATAGGTAATTTTGTATTTTAAATGAACCTGTAAGTAGTAAGACTGTATATATGTATATTGTGTACCTAACAAGTATTAAACGTTATACTTACAAAATAGTTTACTCACAGTCGCCGTGTATTAGTAATTTGTTTTGGCACTAAATCTACAGAAATTTACGGCGACGACGATGAAATTCCTGAAGCTGGTCAGCTCTTGGAATAGAATCAAGGTTCCCAAATACGAGTATACTCGTATATCTTCATTAAAATGTTACGACAAACTTCTCGCATCGTAGGTTCGTTTTGGAAGTACAAAATTTAATCTTGTAACGCGTATTTTTCCTTTTTAACCGACGAAGAATGAAGGAGAGTCTCAAGGGCTGATGTTTTTTTAATGTATGACCAGGCGTATTTTTTTTACAGAGTAGTCCGATTAAACGTTTTTTTTGTATAAAAAAGGATTTTTGATTTTTTTTTTTTCAGTATATTCTCTTTTAATGTGAAAAAGTTTTGCTTGTAGCACAAATTACTCGGGAACGTAACAGTAAAAGTACGACTCAGGCTTTTAGTTGATAAGACAAGACATGCAAACAACTAACTGGATTTATACATTTCCGTTACAAGTTGGTCATTGCCTGAAATTGAGGCCTTGCTAAGCGATTTTTTTAGGTAAATGAGTCACCCAAGTCATAATAACCGAAAACAGTTCATGTTATTGTAAACTACCCTCATTTCATACTGTTGATGATTTACTTAGCTGCTAAGTTCCACACGTTTCTAATTCTTAGGTTTCTTCATTGTAACAGCTCTGTGTATGTTTCTTCTAAATAAATGCTAAACTTTCGCATTATTTTTTTTTTATTGTATAGCGGAGATATTAGAAAATGAAATGACCGAACAGACTTTTACAAAACTTATGAGGAGAGTTGATCACAACCTGGTATTGTTTATTATTTTTTAAATCAATTATTTAGGTACTCGCCCCGATTGTTGAGATCTTGTAAAGCCGATGTTAAGTCTAGACTCGTGACACTTTTATCCTCAAGAGTAATGTCTGTGACCTGAAATCGATGTTTGAGCCGACAATTTGAGGTCAGAGAAGGCCGTTGGTTGACCTGAGAGGCGGGTTGACTGACTTAGCTCATAATTTCATGTAGTTTAGATAACAGACGAACAAAAGGATGCTATTCATATTTTGTAAGAGACGTACTCTTTTATTACTGAGCACTGTATTACACACGTTAGTATCTGAAGTAGGTACTTCAGATACTGAACGTTTTTATGCCTATATGGACCCATTTTCTTACTCTTGTATAAAATTGAGGCCGGGTTTGCCCTGGGGTTTCGGGGTTCAGAGGCCAGACGCCGCCGTGGTAATAAAAAAACCAGTCATCTCGAAAAAAAAGAAAGTGCTCGTGAATGCGAGCAGTGCATCTGTGAAAATTAAAGTAAATAATTTATGTCGCGGGTGAATAGGTACCTAATGAACAAGTGTGCTCCATCGTAGACCACATGGCTGTTTAATATCATTCAGGATGGTGGTCAAACGCTTGTTCATTGTGTTTAAAAAGTCATCATGTAGAAGAAACCTTTAAAAAAAGTATTTAATCAAAACAATCGACTAATTACATTACAATATGTGTTAATATATGATAATATCAATATATTCTTACGTGCTTTTGACGACCATTGACCCACACATAGATTCAAACCAGCTACCTCCATCACGGAAGTCCAAGTATCTACCAACAATTCCCGACGCCTATATCATAGTCACCTATTTTGAGAAACAAAGTAATAAATTGTATGATTATGATTGTACGTCTACATAGAATGTCAAAAGAAACCGCACAGCGAAAATACAACTTCAGTTTCCTGGAAATCGTCGTACCTACAGACCACACTACCGTTAACTTCACGGGAAAGCTACAACAACTTGGTGAGGAAAACCACGTATTTTCGAGAAACTTCGCAAACAATGTGGAAAAACAGCGCCATCTCTCTGAGACCGAAAAAGAAAGACACAAACATTCTTCTGGCAAACAGGCTTCACTAGGATTCTATCAATTTTCTTTAAAGTTGATTTTAGGAAGAAGCTCCCTAACTGCTTCGAAAATTAAGTTTGAATAAAAATAAAAAATGTCTATGTATGTCAGTGAGTAATTTTGTCAGTTTATCCTTGTATATGTATATCTAGAAGGTAAACGAGAAAAAATCACTTTCAAGGAAATTGTTATTTTTTTGTGCATAGTTCCAGACATCTTAAGAGTTGTATTTTTAACGACAAAATATATGAAATAAACTCAAGTGACATTGAGCTCTAAACGGGAAACGAGGGTAGATTGCTATTTATATTTTTCCACCCACATCGTACCTACCGATGTGAACTTGTTATTTTCTATTTCCGTTCTACTGATTACCCAAGCGCAAGTTTTCCGCGCTGAACCGTGGTCGCCTAACAGTACACGTAAACGATTTAAATAAGTACAACAAAGGATTAGATTCATGAACTGTATATGCGTTTTCTATACAATCTTTTCCTTTGTATGCTGCGTGTTAAAAGACCCCGAGCAATGGTCTTAGATGTTGTTAGGCTCGTCAATATAAACAACTTCTACTATGGCGACAATTCCGGGATATGAAAAAAAACTGCCACTCATGGCTCGAGATCCTTTTACACGCAGGATTATACTGTATAATCGATGTTGATTTTTGGCAGTAACTCAAGTTTGTCGAAAATCTTCATTATGCCTGTCTGAAAATAAAGACAAAGAAAGTTTATTGCATATTTACGAGTTCATAAATCTTGTAAATGACAATGTACATTTTATATCAAAGAATATTTCAGATAGCGTTGAATTACTCCGACGTTATTTCTTTACTGTTTAGTCCACTATTGCAGCAGTACATTTAAGATTCACGTTTTATGAAAGTGCTTATAAAACGAGATATCTATGAAAAGGAACATTTTATGTAAAACAATAAAATCTCTGCAAACTTAAGATTATTGGTTTCCTTAAGCTGTACCACTTAGGTATATTTGCTAGCATTACCTCTATAATACGAAAGCATACTTTTTTGTTCCTTTACTGTACATACATTCATAATGGTTTGTAGTGGACTTAAACTTTGAAGACATGCTTCCAGGAATTGCAGACAAATTATAAGGGCAATTTCACGGATAGTCTACGCCTATATTTTGGAGGAATACATCTGCCAATTGTGAAACTAAAAGTGACCGAAAAGACATAAGATATAAAAGAAATAAACCAAACACAGTGGGAATTACGAGAAGAAGTATATTTCTTTACGTCACAAATCTTTGAACGTTTCCTGATTTCCTCTCAATAGATTTCGGGGCTATATTTGTTCCTTTCTCAAGATCAATTGATTCATCTTTTGTAACGGAACTGTAAACAATCGAACCGTCCCTGTTTACATTTGGTGCGCAATCTTGTGAGGATATTCCTTCCTAAAGAATTTTCTTTTTTGATCTCTATTTGATTTATATTTCTCAGTTTCTTTTGAATGGTACATTTATCTTGATCCACATTTGGAAGGTCGTGGAAGTACTTAATTTTTTAATTTTTTGTCGACATTAAATTTCTGTTTTGAAATGACTAGTATACCTTCGTTGCAGATTTTTAAAACTACTTAACTACATTTGATGCGGTTTTCTTTAGTAGATATAGACCTATTCTCGATGAAGGTTTATATGAATTTTTAATACGTTACCACTGTTACTAATGGGCACACAACGTTTGTCGGGTCTGCTAGTTAAATATAATGCTAAGTAAATACATTAAAGGTCTTTATTGGAACACTTTAATTTGGAAAGCAACCCTTCATTCTCAACAAAACAGTAACTACTTAAATATCGGCTTCTGAGTAAAATGCGCTTCTCCGATCGTTTCTCCTCATTTACATATGTAATTTTTACTATTTTACATAATAGCATTCCATATTTGAATAAATCTTTCCGTTTCCTGTGCCTCGGGAGTTTTTGTGCGTTTGCTTTATTTTTATTTTCTTTTTGGTGTTGGTATTTTACTGCACGATACTTTAGCTTAATTTCCATACTAAACAGGTGGAAGATCTTTTTTTAGGTTTTAGGACAACGTAAAACAAGCTATGTATAAACTTAATTCAACTCATTATTTATTAGGAGTTAGGCAGAAGTATCCATAATTGGTTACTATCAAACCTAACATCGAAAACAACCATATTACGTAACTGAAGTAGAGCCTGTCAGTCTATCAATCAGTCCCTCACGCATCGTAAATTCTTCGGCTCACTGGTCTATTACAGCCTTCCGGATCAATTCCCGTGAGTCATTTAGGGATTTATTACAAACGAGTTTTAAAGGCGTTTCTATTCTGTGGCATATTTTATCTGACATATCTACAGACATACTTACATATTCATGTCCCAGTGGGGTTAACAGAACCTATGAAGACACGATATCTTGAAAGTCCCTTCTACACTGACAAATATTATTGCTCACATACCCTTACGTCCGTTATCGCTACAAAGGGGTGGAGAGAACCTTAGGGTCACAAGGACCCTTCGGACCCAGCAGTTCGGTCCTCCCG
Source organism: Conopomorpha cramerella (assembly GCA_012932125.1). Lineage (NCBI taxonomy): Eukaryota > Metazoa > Arthropoda > Insecta > Lepidoptera > Gracillariidae > Conopomorpha > Conopomorpha cramerella. The sequence continues at coordinate 23,190 of SJJU01002955.1, forward strand.
GGTAGCATAATAAGGAGTTAAGAATGTCAATATGGGCCTTCAGTTACGAGTTGCTAGCTCATAGACTAAATAAACTTAAATCTCCAGATGTCATAGTCGGGTCTTAGGACACACCAGAAAGAAAAGCTCTGTTCACATTCCAAATCAGCATGGGACAATTTTATCATCAGTGTTTATATGGCAAAATGGTATGGATTATTTTCATACAATTAACTATAGCTTGTATCACAGAACTGAAGTTTCGGAAATGAACGAGGTTAATGTACCGACAAAATAATGTTTCTCACTACTCAAGACGATTTTATGTAATTAACAAAAAGACAAAGACGAACAACTCTCCTTCAACACTCTCAGTTTGAATTAAGAACTTCCGTTCGCCTTCCGCATCCGGATACGCTCATCCCACTTCACAAGTTGTCATTGGCTACATCCTTTGAACAATTTTGTTGAGCACTTTTCAAGTGGGTATGTACTTCAAAAAGAATAATTAATCATTAAATTTTGCCTCAGCTGACTTTCATTACATCCATAATGAAAGTGTAATCAGAATCTAATTTCAGCTCAGATCTAAATCACAAAAAAAAATAACATAATAATCAACAATAGATAGAGGCAGTATTTAGACTTTAGTAGTCAGTTGTAAAAAGTCACATGGCACGTCCTGGAAAAGAACTTTTCTTCATAAATGCCATGACATTTATTTCTTGTAAGTTCAATTCATAATGTTTTCCGCTAACAGGTTTTACTATACTTCTCTAAAATCAATAAGTCACCAATGATGTTGTACAAATGTTTTGTTCATTTTAAATATAGTTCCTCAGTAATTCGACGTAGTTATCTTTTTACCTAAGAAGGAAAATTCCTTTTCTAATTTGGTCATTATGACTAGTTAACTTAAGTAATTACGTTATGGCTTTTAGCATTTTTAAACCAACAAAGAGAAATGTTGTAAGAATGTTTACCCGTGTTAAGACATTGACAGCCAAGTAAGCATTCACCAAAAACAATAACGTATTCTACCTCACTGTTGCCGCAGTAAATACTTTTAACAATAGGTAATATTCTTAAAAAACACTTGGTTCAAACTCGGCTTGACATACAAACCTTCATTCTTGTTAGTAATTTAAATAAAGAAAGCGTGCTAAAGAACTCGCAGGTATTTATGTAAAGCCCTTGTTAAACGTTAAATTCCATTTTGTTTACGAACTGTTTAAATGCGATAGTAGATAAGAAATAAAAACACAATATGTCATCTCGGACTTACTTCTCAGCTTTTCGCTCATTAAACTGAAAACGAAGAACTCCTAGTTTTAAATATACATATCGACGGCTTCCAACCAAAAAGGCCTATGCGACATTTTTGTGCAAAACGAGTTGACTATGCAGTTTGAATCCTTTTTTTTCTACATCGATTGGTCTAGATTTCATAGCTGTACGACGGACTTTGATGTCGCTTACGTGATAGAGATTATGTGTTTTTCGTCCAAAACTTTGCTTTTTTAAACTTTAAACCACTCTCCTGTAAAATTACTTAAATGTCGCTTAGGTATTTTTGGCTGGAAGCTATCGATATGGTATATGTATAGTAGTAGGTAGGTACAAAGGAGGAGTAAAACGTACTAAAACCGATGTGCCTGTGTGAAATTATCGTTTAATGTGAATGTGCGAGTGCGAGAGAGGTGTGTCTGACCCATATCAAGTTATGTTTCTGTCTACCCGTCTGGGAGATAGACACGAAAATAATTAATATAATATGTAATATGCTGGTGGCGGGGTCTCAAAAGTGTACAGATCTAATACAAAAAATACACATGAGTGCAAAATTTTCAGCTAAATCGCAAGCCAACTACAGATGCGAGACGGAAAATAAATAAAAAAAATTGTTATTATTTAACAAAAGAAGATCACGTTTTATAACGAATGATATACCTACTATGAGATTTGACACCCATAGCACGCGTCGATTATGAAAGCATAGTGTGACCGCGATGGTCATCATGATCTCGATCGCTGACCGTGACGCTTGTTTTGTTATTACGAGGCTCGTATGTGCCGCTGTGGAATATGATACACGATACTTGTCCCTGACAATGAACTGACTTTGTTACAAAAAGTACATACTTACCTATTTATTATGTCGTAATCCAGGCTATAATAGGTATGTATTGCCCACGAGTTTCAAAATACATACGTCCTTCACGACTCCCACAGATGTAGGCAGAGATTACAGATCTCCATTTGTCACGGTCATGGCATACCCCTTTCGCTTCATCTACATGCATTTTTTTTTTCACCTGTTATGGATGACATCTTGCCGTCCTTCTGGTTGTCCTATTGTAAAAACGCAATGGGGG
>SJJU01002955.1:30825-43893 GCA_012932125.1 Conopomorpha cramerella
AGGACCGTGACAAATGGAGATCTGTAGTCTCTGCCTACCCCTCTGGGAGACAGGCGTGAAGTGTATGTATGTATGTATGTATTTTGTCTATTATTTATATGATATGCAGATTTCAATGAATTAAACAAAACTGTATGGTATGAAATGTAGGAAGAAACCTAAAACCTCAAAGAACTATTTTTATTACTTGTTTTTTAGAACATGACGTGCAGACTCACTAGACTAAACAGTAGTATCTTAGTAATAGAAAAGAAGGTGAAACCTTGTTACTGAAACTAACTAGTTTCTCTACTAGAAATCGATATTCGTCTTTCATAAGAACTAAAGTCATTACAAAAGGATAGAGAAGTACTTCTTTAGCAATAATATTACAGTTACTAAAAGGTAATGAATATTAGACTAGGTATATTTTGTTTCATAATAGTAAGCAGTTACCTGTAGCTAATAAAGAAATATACAAAACGTGTTATATTTCCGAACTTAGCGTGTACGCGTGAGCCTGCGCACGTAACGCACCTAATATTATGTGACAAGTTGTATGAATTTCTCAAATTTCACACACTTTCCACTGTTTGTGGTATTTGTATGTGCACTACTGTCACAATTCCAACTTTTACCTATTATTGTCTTAGATTTACTAAAGGCATAATTAACTAGACATTACGGGACCACGTCTAACTACATAGTTCATATTATTGGTGTTGCGTCAGTAGTTCAACGCCTCTTTTTTCTGCTTATTTAAATGAAAATGTAATGCAGTCGGAAAGGTTTTATCTTGTCCCCTTTTGTATGACGGACACCATTCGAAATTAGTTAATAAACTACAAGTTCATAATTAAAGAATACCAAAGGATTTAGATTGAATCAGTCGAGCTGACTGTACATAATTTAGGAGAGATGGGAATGTCAATTGCCCCCAAAAATTAAGTAGCATAGCTTTCTGACGCACCAAATACCTAGTAGAATTGGACGTGGTCAATGTCCAATCTAGCTGTGGAGTCCCTCACAGGACATAGACAGACCGCAAATCGTATCGATTTTAGATTTCATCACATTTCACAAACCGCGAAATTGTATTCCGCGACAGCAAACTTCTATTTGAAAACAATATTGGGAATATGCGTAAATTGAGGTGCAATATGAATACCTGCCGATTTGAAATTGATATTACTGGATTTACTGGTAACTGGGTTTCTGAAAATGATTTAGCAATCGAGTTGAAGTCTTACGTATCAAACTTGAAATTAGGTATACAGTGTTTAAAAGGACCCCGTGCAATGGTTTTAGAAACTTTGTTGGCTTCGTCAATATGAACAACTTTTACTATGGAGACAAAGCGGGGAATTAAAAAAAACACAACGTTGTGTACTGTATACTTTACTTACACCTATCACAACCCTTCATACCGTTACTAGGGTTAAGGGACTTTAGGGTCACACCATAGCGTATTTCCTAATTAAGTTAAACGTCAAACGTTTTTCTCTCTTCTGTGTAGAAGTAACAAACATTTACACACACACCTTTCACAAACTTTCACATTTATAATAATACAAGTTGCCCCACAAACATTGTTTAGTCAATATAGGGTATTAATAGGGTTTTTCGGCTATTATATGCATGTATTATTACATATAAATCTTCCTCTAGAATCACTTTATCTATTAAAGAAAACTAAGTACCTATACATAAGGTCATACAGCGGGGGGCGACTTTAATTTATACTATTTATTGATTACGATGTTTAATAAAGGTTGACATATCACGCAGCATTATAAAATCAATCAGCATTATAAGAGTACATAGTATAAAACAAAGTCGCCTCCTACTGTCTGTATGGTATGTACATAAGGATGTACGGATTTTGATGCGGCTTTCTTTAATAGATAGAGTGATTCTTGAGGAAGGTTTTATTTTTTTTAATTTAAGGAGGCAAGATTCATGCTTAAAATAGCATATAAAGCACTTTTAGTAACGTATATTGGCAAAACAAGGTTTACAGAGTCAGATAGTTTGTAAAAAAGCACGAACGCTGTGGTTCTAGCATAGGTACAAAGACCTCAAAGGTACCTCAAAGGAGTTATTAATGTTGGAGGCGCTCCTTGTACTCCGCAGACTTCTTTCCCATATTTGCAGACTTATGGAGCCTTGCATTTTAGGTAGAGATTTGTGGGACAAATGCATAGTGAATGCTTTTTTGCTTGGAACTGTCTTATGTATGGAATTTGACACAACTTAAGCAAGAATTTTTGACCGTTCGAAGTCAGACTGTACATAAATCTTGTTCTTAGACAGATTTTAAAGTGAAATTAATTTGCATAATTTGTAATTCAGTTTTTTTTCCTTTCCAGATCCGTACCAGATTCCTGCAACAAACGATGGACTGAAGTGGTAAGTTATGTTTTTTAATATTATATTACTGCGTGTAAAAGGATCCCGAAGAATGTTTATTCATCATCATGAGTCACTTCCCCGCATTGTCGCCATAGGAAAAGTTGATCATATTTACCAGCCCAACAACGTTTCTAAGAACATTGCTCGGGTCCCTTTTACACGTAATATAATATTATGCAGGTTATTAAACTGAGAGCAATGATTATGAGACAGATTAATTTTAATTAAATATAACTCAATTACTACCAATTACGCGTCATTCACAAGTTGTATATCTCTGGATCAGATTCGAACATTTTCAATTGCAAAATATCTAAAGGACGTGAGAATGCGGGGGTGGTTCGCTCACACGGTCATTCAACCATTCAATACGACCCCTGATTTAGAAAAAAAAAGGGTTTTTCTATGCCACAGTATAATAGTTCCTACATCAAAGGGGATAAGGGCTTTCAAATGCATTGATGCAGTACACCTTGCAACATACAAGAATAATCATTTTCGTAGAACGGAATAGACTAAAAGAGACATCAAATTTTAATTTCTATCACCTCTGTCTATCCCGCATTGGGACGCAAAAGCAAGAACATTTTATAATTATTATATTACTTATTAATTTACAATTTTTCATCCGTGACAAATATTTTAATAACATTTTTGGTACGGACTGCTAATTATAAATATTGATGAAAAGTGTAAAATATGAAATATTAATAAATACGCGTCCACACAGCTGGCCACGGTTGCCGTTCTACCAATATTATTTCTGTGTTTGCAAGTAACATCTGGGTTGAGTGCGCATCTGTACGTACAGTTGTGTACAAGCTGAACAATGCACTTTGGATTTACCTGACCTTATACATTATGTTCATTCCTTTATACTAAAGCTCAGTTTATAATGGTCATGGGAAACTATGCCAACAGCACTGAGATTCGAGTGCAGCCCGGATGGATATTTGAAACTTGTGTGTCAATGTTGTACGCAGCACAAGTTTTAATTAGATATGCGTGTTTGAAGTAACCTTTTTATGGAACACCGGTATCCGTCCTCTCTTTGAAATGTCGTGAAATACCGTGGGAATTAAATAAACTGAAGGTATCAGAAAATATCTATTAAAAACACTGTATCTGCACAAATGATAATTGTACTAAACCCATCCATTTTGTAGTGGATGAGTTTATGATTTTCCCCGTACCATGAAGTCTTATAGTAATATCGTTCTCGCTGTGTGAGAGGGACAACGCTAGACGAGTGGTATAACACTGCCACTGTCGCACAACGTAAACAATATTACTTCATTAAAAGCCTCGTGGTACGGGGCCTGTTTTTGCTATTTTAGCTTCTTTGCCTTCTTTACCCAGTCACGATAAAAATCTTAAATACAAAAATGATGTAAATAATTTTATTAAATTGCTGTGGCAAGAGTTTACATTTCACCCACTCACCCACACTCATCGTATTATCATCATCATATTACTCAAATTATTACATATTCGAAAAACGATCAAATTAAGGAGTAGAACTACTCCCAATCAGTGTGCCATTTTTTTACAAAATGAATACACGACAACACGCATTAATATCAAGCACCTGTCACAACTTCCGGTCACATGTTCCAAACTATTAATGCGAGTCTGACTCGCAAAATGCATCAACATCCGGAAGTGTCAGCAAAAAATAGCGCTTCCATCTGCCGAACTGTCACCCGCTGTCATGGTGTGTTTGTTAAACAACCATGTTTTGGTTTTGTTAAATTGTGTAACATTGTGTTGGAGAGATAACTTGAACAAACCGTCTGGTTTCTGGTCAGATCCATTAAGTACAGTTTTGTTTGAGACTAGTTGATGACTTAGTTCGATCTTCACTGAGAAGATTCAAAGCTACAGTGTCAACTCAATCTGTGTAGTATAATTTCTTAGGTTAACATTTACCTATCATCGACCGTATCAAAAAGAAAAGTAGTTAATATATTTTTGTGTTTGCGTTTTTTTTAATAACCTGTCTCGGATGACCATTAAGCATAAGACAAAAGACACAAAACTGAAAACTTGCAATCCACAACGGCAATAAAAAGTAGCAATATTATAGCTACAGGTGTGCGTACAATACTGAATAAGAATTTTGTTCAGTTATCGAAGTGAGCGCAGCTACCTGGACTTTATTGTTTCTAAGAAGAATCAACAACGATCGTTGCTCGATACCTAATCATTAAAGAAAAGATAGAGGAGAAAAACAATACATCGATTACTAGTCCTCCTCTATCCAGGATAGTAAAAAAATAAATTATGTTAGGATAATATGTATGTTGAAGTTAGGGTAGGCAACAAATGATGATTTTTAATTAAATCGGTCAAATTTCAGCCAATCTTGAGGCTGAAGTCACAGAAGATGTTGAAAATTATGAACAGGTTTTTATTACTATAAACGTAATAACTGAAACTTAACTAAAACGGAACTATAAAGTATTCTTTCTTATTTAAATATTATTTCCACTTGTACCTACTAAATACATTAACCACTTCGAAAGCTTCCAATGCGAAAACAACCATGACATCATACGTCGAGACGAAGTAAACATAATTTTTTTCCGAACCTTTAAGCTCCTCGAATTTAGCTAATCATGTTTTTTAGGATACCATTTTTGGTTTTGCATGTGATCATTACAGAATATAAAAAAAATCAGCAAAGATAGATTAAATGTATAATGAGGATTTTTTTTAAAGTGAATATAATACCAATGTTATTATCTTGGTTAGGCCATCGTTAAATTTACCGTTCCTTCCAGAATAGCAAATGTAATCTTCCGAGGCAAAAAATTGTACATTTTGTATGGAGATGAAAATCATTTTTCTTGCCCCGCATTGTCGGCATAGTAAAAGTTGTTCATATTGACGAGCCCAACAACGTTTCTAAGACCATTGCGCGGGGTCCTTTTACACGCAGTATATTATTTTCAAAAACCAAATCCGATTTTCATGACCGTACTCGAACCGAACTGTGGTTCTGGCTCAGTATTAAGACAATAGTGCCTTCCAAGAGAAATTACTTCCGTCCATAACAATTTTCGCTTTCACCATACAATACTATCGTCTAAAATGAAATTCTTCTTTATTGGCTTTACGTAATAACTTTCGTTAAATTGACGACAGAATGACCCTAAACTGTGATTTATGGCGGAATATATTGCCAATCTTTTCCAGCTTAACGACTAATAAAATCTGAATGTCGTGACACTAAAATTCTTAGTGTATTTGCCTAATATCATTGCCGTTGGAGGACAGGAATCAGGATAGTTGTTTCTAGAAATCTGATGATTACTCTCCAATAACTTTAGCTTTATGAAGATTTTAAACACAAAAGTTTTACAAAAACATTCCATCCAAACAAGATTGTTATGAAAACTATACTGATATTAATAAATGGCCCGCTATTTAATCCACGTAGTTTCATGCCAGAAGAATATTTCTTACTATAAATATTGTGGGCAGAATTTCTCTGTCTGACAAGTGACAGAGATACATAGCTCATAATTAAATTCATTATTATTAGGAGCTTATAAATTGAAGGAACCTTATAAATTTGAAACGATGATCACACAATTAATATCGAAATGTGAGTAAAAATAGACGCGTTCTTGTAATATGGGCTAGGACTACGTGGAGTAAGTAGGTAAATGCGTATTTTCGTGCCTGTTCTGAACAATGTACTATTGGAGCCGTGTCCAAAGATAAGTTTGTATGCTGTGTCGTCAGTACGTCCGCTAGTTGCTGACAACTTGACAGTTTCGGTCATATAAGCTATACAGAATCAATTTTAGCTGAGCTTTTCATATACTAGGTGAGAGTGTCCGCAACTCAGCACGTCATCCATCTGTAGAAATAGGTCAAATGCATCTACAATGTCATATTTACGACTGTGTGATTTTAAAACACATTTCTGCTTTTTAACGTCTTCGTTGAAGATTTATGGGAACAAAAGACACACAATTTATTTTAGAACGAATGTCGTGTTGTTTTATGCTATTCAAATAGACGCATAAAAATAGAACACTTTTCGAAGTACATTGTCTATTTTGCTACTTTTATATCATGGGAAGTTAATTACTACAAGTAATATCTGTCAACAGTACGACTAATACGTCTAGCGGTTTAACTTTTTTCCTATCAAACAAAAAAAACATTACGATTTTCCTCGGTTACCACCATACATCATACAAAACGAATTGATAATATTGATTATTACAAATGATATTCCTCATTATGTAGGACAATGGAACAACTATTCCACTGTGTACTGTTCTGTGAATGTGATCAGCGACACACGTACACTCAACACTTCAGAACAAATTATTGGTAAATCGAAATTAACTTATTCATCATGCAACATGATCTTGACAAGTAGTTTAAACTCGTACAGTCACACGGTTCAGCAGTGATTTATTTTGTGATGCAAAGGAACCGGTAAGAAACTGGCATCAATTGTAACACTTGAACATATAATACGGACTGCGGAGTCCTACTACTTGGTGAGGAGATTATAACGTGAATAATATTTTATAGTCCATATTTCATCCCAACATTCTCCCAGAAGAGATAAGCCACGGATAATGCTGCGATGCACAACCTGTTTAAATTAAGAATATTATTTAATCATTATTCGTATTAAATTCCACGACTGTACACGAACTATTCAATATTTATCTTGAGTTATCGGAGGCTATCAGTTCCCTGCGCAAACACACGTGATACCTACACAAATACAATATCAATTAACCTCTTATCAGGCGCAGTTCTGCCATCGTCCTATTGGAAAACAAACATTTTCAATAAATTCATAAGTTAGCCAGTAGCGACAACAGTAGCTATTTAACGCAGAAGTAGTATACCGAAAAGCCTTTAAAAATTATCAAAATATCATGATGATCATAGTCATAGACACCGAGTCCATCAGCCTCCTAAAAGAGCACAACACGATACAAATTAGACGGATTTCTTAATTTTTGGTAGAATGTCGTTCACATTTTCCCAATTTAGTACGTCTTTTTTTTCTAAATATCCTTACGATTATTTCAAAAGAAACAAAGTTAGCAAAGATACCAATGCCGAGGGATGGATCGAAGGTATTGGAAAACATTCGGGCAAATGACGACCTAAAGATCACGACCGACAGCTTAACCTGTCGCCTGAATACCAGAATCGTTATCAGGCATTTAGACGCAGTGACCCAACTAATGCATTTCCACGACCGAATTATCCTTAACTTCAATAACCGTTCATCCAATCACCGAAGAAAAACACTTTTGTTATGCATAGTTATTACTTACCCAAACGGCTTAACTGAAACTAATCTAATCTGTCGTTGTGACCTAAATTCTAAGGTCACTGATAAACATTGACCTCAAAGACAGCTGCAGAAGTTTCCACTGTATGTATACGCTTAAAATAACAAATTACATGCAAGTGTGGTGTGTCTTTGTGCAAATGACAAATTGTTTGAGAATACAATTTAAATAGATAACACAGAGGAATACATATTACCCCACACACCCTAGAGGGTTCCCGCTTCCCGGATTCGGAGAAATTGGCGGGTACTATACATATAAAATTTGATATTTCTTTTTCTGACTGAAAAACAGATCTACAGACAAATTTATATGTATATTGTGTGTGTAGTATCGGTCATTTAAAAGTATACTAATTATTTAATAACGCTGAAATGATATAAACTTTTTACAGTAGTAAAATTTACTATGTTTTCTGTGTATAAATAGTAAACCTCATGTTAATAGTTAAAACAAAAACACATAAGTACATCCAAAAACAAGTTACAATACGGTATGTGAATAGGAACAAATACTATAACAATACAACAGATTCGACTTCCATGGCATTCTAATCGTCTCTTGTCTTAATGAAATTCAAGGCCAGTGCACTGAGCTGTCTGTTGAATATTTTGCAGGTTGTTTTCTGACATAATACAAGTGAGCGAAAAGCGTATTGTTTAATGGTATTTAATGTTTTGTTTTATAATGTTTAATTGTAAATGTTTCTATGAAAACGATTTATCGATATGTTGCATGTTTATTAAGTCTATTTCTAACCCATAGTTGCTCGTGATGTTCATCAAGACATCGACTTAAAAGTTTAATCTTTAGTCCTTAGTAATATGGCTATCCGTAGTCTTCAATTACTCTACCTATTTCATAAATGATCCTGCCTCTTAATCTTAATACTATTGTTCCATCCTCAGTCGCTCCACATTCATCCATGACTTCATAAAAGCCCGTTGGTGGGGAAAGTCTAAAGAAAGAGCTATGATTTACCTACAACTTGAAATATTAAGTACCCCATAGTTACTTTGATGACCACCAGCTAAAGCATTGTCCACAATTTCTCCCTCAAAGTCATTTGAAAACTATAGTAATCTTTGTTTTGATTTGTTAGACGCCCTGGGCTGGAAGAAACTACCGTAGGTCGTTAAATAAATTGTATGAAAGTCGCATCTTCTCGGAAACACGAGCAAAATGTATATTTATGACGGCAATAAAATTTGTTTTGTCGCCACTGGGATCTCTATTTTAACACAATTGGCAATAATAGGAAATATAGTTGCTGCATGCTCTACGCATCCCTTTTCTAAAAAAATAACCTACGACTAGGACTGATTTTGAGTTTCTCGCATACTACACGCCCATATTCTGAAATAAAAAGCAATGCATCGCATTTCTCTCTTTCTGACACTTGCCATTAAAGATATACATACTCATAGTACTTACCTGTGTAGGTACTTGAGTTGTGTGATTTCTGTGATGGTCCAACTACCTATCACATTCGGTTAGATACGCTTGGTGAAATGTGGATACTTTCTTTAAGAAGTGGCTCTATTTATTCCTGAGGGATATAAAAGGAGTGAATGGAACTCCGCGCATCTCTGCGGCAAAATGCAGTTTGCGATGTATGCATTGGTTGATTAAAAATGCAGTAAGATGTTTTTGGGGGATTGTATTGGGATTTTCTTCCACTCGACCTTCTTTCGCTTCGTAAGTATTCGCTGAAATGTTCATTTCGTTGGTTTTCTTCGTCCCAAATGTACTAGAGCATTTCTATTGTGTTATGTACGGTTATAGTGTAGTGTAGCTTAGACTTTTTTAAATCTAGTAGACGCCACGCGTTTTCACCCGCGTATTTTTTTAGTTTTTCATCACTTTAGTAGGACACCAATTTTTTTTTAAATACCTATTCTATTTTTCACACTTCGTTTACACGGGGACAACGTAGCTTCCCATATGAGAAAGGGTTTTCATGTCATGGGTCAGTTTCCTATACTATTTCATTATACCTGCTATAGCTTCAGATAGATTTGGTATAAGTATATGTAAGTTCATGGTATAAAAAACATGTCTGTATAAATTGGCTATGTCCATGTGAACCCGACCGCTACAGAAAGTGGCATCCAATCCATCTCTTCCTTACACACCCCGAGGGAACTCGTGTGTGACGCACCCCACTAACATCTAAAACATAGCTGCAAATCATTCTGTCTCGCTTTACAACCAATTCGCCGAAAGGGACAGCAACATCCGAGAGTCAACTTTCGAGTACTTACATTTATAGCGAATAGGGTTTTAGTTTTCTACTGCTACCTAGTTACCTGAATTTCCTTTGTTGGGGATTTCTTCCATTAAACAAACTTTCTTTGTGCTAAAATAAATAACATGAGGAAAAATTGTAGGTCTTCTCGGTACGCCTCGGACAGAAAATGCGAACTGATACCAGCTAATGAGGTTTTTTTTTGTAGAAATTACATAGTCTTTAAAACCAAGGGAATGGTGCACAAGAGTTAGCTGATCAATGCAGATAGCCGTGTCATGACGGCGAATTGAATACATGTGTCACCACCCCAGCCCAACTATTACCGGGGGCCGTAATAGGCGACCGAGGGAACTCTCCAGAGGACGGGCAGCAGCGCTCTCTGTGAGTTAAACCACAACACCACTGCGATCACCAACCCGCCTGCCAAGCGTGGGGATTATCGTCATTTCCCCTCAAATGACGAAAATTATTAGGGGAGGCCCTCGTCCAACAGTGGACGTTATGGCTGATGATGAATCACTGCCCATATTTTTTCATCCATAGGTCACGCAATTACCGACAGCAAATATATTTCTTTCAATACACAGCAAGGGTTATCCGAGGGCAGTTCGAAGTAACAAAGCGATGGCGATAAATCAGTGATACCCTTATCCATATAAACTATAACTATTATTAAAAGTGACCTAGAAGACATCTGATTAGGGATTATGGGTGTTGACATGACATGCATGTGGTGTGTATATGCATATTATATTGGATACATAGACTTTGTAAAAGTGAGTGAAAAGAACACTCTGAAAGATTTCAGGGTATCAAAGGCTACAGCGGCACCACCAGCTGAAAAAGTGCTCTTTTAGATTACCTTAAGGTCCATTTTCCCGTGGCCCCTATGCATAGAATGGACTTACAAGTGACAGATTTATTAACACTTCTTAGCACACGGTTGTTGGACGTGTGGTTAGATAAAGTACGATGTACTAAGTATTGTATATTGTTATTTGGTACACGTGTCGCCTTGGCGGCAGTAGGTCAAGCTACTGGTGAAGATTCGAAGAATTAATATTGTGTATGGATATGTACGATACCTAGTTCAATTCAATGTGTACTTACATAGGCATGTATTACCATACCTAACCTACATAATTATTATGGTGAATAACTTCACATATCAATGCATAGTATAAAACAAAGTTGCCTCCCGCTGTCTGTCCCTATGTATTATTACATCTTTAAAACTACACAAGGGATTTTGAAGCGGTTTTCTTTAGTATATTCATGAGGAAGGTTTACATGTATAATACATGCGTACTAGCAGAGAAACACTATGAGCAATATACACACATCAAAAGTGTTTAGGGATCAAGTAGAAGATTGCAATCAAGAATATATTTTACAAAAACTGAATTCATTCATAATTTATTCAAAATGTGGTGATAAGGCATGGGGAATTAGGTAGGAGACCAATCCAGAAGATTCGATTTGACTTAAATATTTTTTTTTTTAGAGCTAATAATGTTCTTGATCCCTAGACACTTTTGATGTGTGTATATTGGCAAAACACACGTTTGTCGGGTCAGCTAGTTATGCATATAGACAGGTATTTAATAGTTAAGGACGCATTTAAAACACACATTTTACTTTTAAGGTAGATTCCTAAAATGTGATAATAATAAAATATGTAAATTAACTTCCCCCTTTAAATAAAGTCCTGTAAATAAAATACCTTTACAGGTCAAGAGTTTTTCTATAGATATCGGGTAATATGTTAATTAGTACACCTACTACTTGCTTAAGTTCACACTTTTGTAAAATTCTGCCTACCCCGCTTTGGGATTAAAAGGTATTTATTTATTTTATTTTTTTGTAAAACACTTAAGTAGATAGGTACTTATCTGCTATTAGCTATGGTTTATATACGTAAAATATAATTAGAAATGTATTTTTCTCGTAATATTTTAAACATCCACTCAAAAGATACAAAATACACTTCTATACGAGTATACATTTTACTTACTGATAATTCACAAGCAACGTCACTCTTAATTTCTTCGCCGCGTAACTGTGCCAGCATCAATAAGAGTGGTTTTAGCTTGACAAATACGGTCATGTGCGAATCGATCAAACTGTTACTGCAGAGCATGCTTACGGTTCTATAGTAGCCGTCTTTACACAATCCCGTTGATTGGGTTGAAAATATTACAAAGCAAAACTAATCGTAAGTAATATTTGTTGTAGAAACACGCTTTATGTAGAAGAAATAAGATATATTTTCGTTTGTTCAATATAATGCGACAGATGTAAAGTCACGCTTGTGAATAAAAAAAGCTGTTACTATGTATGTCGTCAATTTATTGCATGGACTCATTGATGACTTGTATAAGGAACAGCAGCAGTAGGGCAATGGGCCAGCCTCGCACCAAAGTGTCGCGGAACGAACCATACATATGTAAGTACACACATTCTCGGCAATCGCCAGTCATGCCGTTTCCAAACAAGTTTACTCATCAACAGGTCAGTATAGGGGGCACAATCTGAATATTATAATAATATCCTGGGAATTTTCACACACAGTCATCTAACCCCAAACCGAGAACTATGAGCGACAGATGCACTGATGTACTTAAATAAATACTTTTACGTACATAGATATACCATAGAAATATCATAAATATTGCCTCAGCTCACCACTAAAATATATATCGGAAACGGGAATCAAACCTGCGAGCGTTCTACAAGAAGCAGGTGCCCAAAATTAGTCCCTCCTTCATTTAGGTACCTACATTTAAACAGGCATTTATGAATTCCAACCAAGATAACGTACGTAACGTAAGTAGTAACTTAGGGCTAAAAGTGATATATTCTTAAAGTTATTTAACAGGAATGTTCCTTTTTTTATTTAAAAGCTTTATCTTAAGGATGTTTTAGTTGTACAGAAAGTTTTACCCAGAACTGATACACCACTATCTTGGCTGACTGTACGAACCCACATCGAGGTACAAGCTAGACAAGTTACCTTGTCCGACACTGTACCGGATCGGAATCCCGGTTTGTGTATCCAATTGACGCTCGACTGCAGTGTCAAGATAA
>SJJU01002957.1:0-16653 GCA_012932125.1 Conopomorpha cramerella
AGAGCCTCTGCACACAGGACGCGATACGATCAGCCGATCCGATCCGTATCGATCCGATCCGTATCGCGACGCGTTCCAGAACGCAACGCGTATTCATATAGCGTTGCGATCCGATCACTGTGTCATTGGACGATCAGTCTCATTCAAGCATTGGATAACGTAACACGTCTCTGCCTAACATGGATTTAAGTGACGAAGAAATAATCTTAATGTGGGCTGCATTAAACTCAAGAAAAAGAAGAAGATATTGGGTTCATGATATAAATAAAAAAAGACGGTTATTTGGTGAGTTTTCCCAATTATGTACTGAACTATCATCGTACGAAGATCGATTTTATCAGTACTTCAGAATGAGTCAAGAAAGTTTCGAAGAAATCCACTCTCTCGTTAAGGACAGGGTAAAGAAAGTGGATACTAACTGGAGAAAAGCCATTGGTACAAGAGAAAGATTAGCAATATGTTTTCGGTGAGTGCTTTTTATTTGTATTTGGTAACACTTGAGATAAATCAAATTAAGGGCACATAGCCTAAGTATTATTGCGATGACAAGTTAAGAATATCAAGATTTTCAAAAGTGTCTTCTGGAAAATTGTTATAGATATTATTATTAAAATAATCATTTTCTATCTGGCTAGTATTGTTACTTTGTGATTGTACTTCACTTATGTCAGAATAAGCTACAGATGGAACATTCCTATAAGTTTCCATGTGACTATTATTATTTACACTAGGGGAAGGTACGTGTTTTATTTCAGCTCTTGTGAACGTTTGAGCTAATTCACTCTTTAATTCAGCTTTTATAATAGGCGAAAGCCTTTTAAATGTTTTTGCGTAGCTTTTAAATAATAAATCATCTTCATCGTCTGGTCTTTCTTGTTTTCGATTTTCGAGATAATTAATCAACTTATCGGTTGAGTCATATGGTAGTGTTTTTTTTCGTTTTCCAATTCTTTCCATATTCGATGATGAATCTTCGGTATCATCATGACTGAAACTACTGCGTGTATTTGACTCTTCAGTGGTGAGGTTATCATTGATACTTGAACCAGACCTAGAGGTTTGGCCTACGTTACTGGTTGTTGGAGAGGGCGCAGTTACAGAATCCAGAAAGCGCATTCTCTCATGCCAAGGTCATTTCCTGTATTTCCTCGCAGCTTGTCCAGTGCTAGTTCGTAATGTCCTCTTATATTTTGCGTAACAGTCACATAAGCTTCTCCACTTCGTTTTTAGCGTATCACCTAAAAATAATATTTATCATTCACACATACATTCCGTTTTCAGGTACATGGCAACTGGTGATTCATTTAATACAATAGCGACATCATTTCGAGTTGGACACTCAACAGTATCTAAAATTGTACAAGAGACTTCTGAAGAAATCTGGAATGCACTTCAACCAATATATCTTGCCACTCCGACTATAGAAGATTGGAAAAAAAATGAGAAAGGATATAAAGAACTCTGGCAATTTCCTAACTGTTTGGGAGGCATAGATTGCAAACACGTATATGTACAATGTCCTCCGAATAGTGGATCAACCTATTTTTGCTACAAAAAAAGATTCTCCTTTATTCTTCTGGCCATTGTTGACCCATTCTATAAATGTATAATAGTCGATATTGGCGCGTATGGTAAAGAAAGTGACAACACAGTGTTTGAAAATTCCACCTTTTATAGAAGATATATACTTGACAATGAAATTTTGCCACCAAAGCCTCTACCAGGGTTTTCAGATCCAGTACCACACGTATTTGTTGGAGATGAAGGTTTTGCTTTAGAAAAGTACATAATGCGGCCTTATGACAAACGGTCTGCTACGACTGATCCAAGCTTAAAAGTATTCAACAATGCTCTTTCCCGTGCTAGAAGAATAACGGAAAGTACGTTTGGAATCATGGTCCAAAAGTTCAGGGTGTTTCTTCGACCAATGCAATGTAACATCGATACAGCTATATCCGTAGTTAAGGCTGCAGTTTGTATACACAACCTTCTCCGCACGAAGAATGAAATAACGATAAGAGACTTAGAAAATGTGCAAGCAGTCAATACACCGTCGTTAAGCGCAGTTACATCTTTCACTTCAAACACTCGACGTACAAATATTGAAGCGTATAATATTCGTGACATGTTTAAAACTTACTTTAATTTACAATAAATATACTTACAGTGGCGAAGCTACCTAATTCGGAAGGTAAGCCGATTCCCATTCCCATCGGCTTACCTTCCGAATTTCAGAGGTGCATTTACCTATTATTAATCCATGTACCTAGGTTACTTACCAAAATTTGTCCATACTTCATATTTTTTCCTCAAATACCTACTAGTATAACTACTCAAGAGAGCGAAGCATGCACTTATTGTAAACGCACACACGCATCGCGCAGTACATACACATCTCACACACAAACGCGTCACGCTAAAAAATCACGCGCCGCCACCGCCCCGCCACCCGCCGCCAAATGAATCCGACGCAAGCCGGCTTCCCGTGGCTCACCGAGCGACCCTTGAACAAGCGATTCTCTAGCCTCGCCATACCTACAAATTTTAGCCTTCTAAATCGCAAGGACTAGGTAAGCCGCTCGCGGCCGTGTTCCCTCGCATTGTTTTGCGTTGCATTATGAGCCTTATCACAGTAGAGTTAAGATTGATTTTCGTTCTTACCTTTATTAGATTTAATTTTGTATGGAAATAATACTTTCTTTTTTCGTTTTATTGTTACCATTGCATTTTTTTAAATTCGATAATATTTATTTTATTAATTTGTTAAATTTAAGTGAGATTATTATTCATAACTATGTGAAAAGTAGGTGATAGCATATCTGGATCGTGTCTTGGTCTTACGATCGTATATACTTATATATGTATATTGTATAATATATACATATATATATTTAATACATTGAACAAGTGTTTAGTTATATTTTTCATTTCCGATAGATGTCACATAAGGTTAAAAATCGCGCGAAATTTGGTTCCAATAAGCCGATGTTCGCCGGCTTGTCGTTCATAGTTCATAGTGCGTGCCTCTCGTAGGCAGGTACTTTTTAGTTCGTTGTAGTTGGTTGTAGTGCAGGAGCACCGCGATGCACTGTTTGTTTTGGTTGAAGTTTTCAATTTGTTTTGTTTCTGTGTCCTTGAGTTTGTAATCTTTTAGTAATAATTACAATGTGTTAGTGTCTTTCCTAAGTGACGCGGTGAATGTGGATAATGCAACATACCTACTCTGCCCTGCTAATTAAAAACGCAGTACTTGTTTAAGAGCGGTTCGGAGAAAAACGCGGGAAACACATTTTTGGTTATCTAAGTAAGATGCAACGTGTTTCTTGAATATACAATTACATGAAAAATTAAAAAAAAAATCAATGTTTTACAGGACATCGTTTTTTTATTGAAATTTGCTCGCCTCTATGAAATAATGTGTATTACTGCACTTTAGCTTAGCATATTGTCAGTCATAATTATATCATAACTAAGGAAAAATGCAGTACTTGCGCTGATTACTGCATTAATGCCTAGCACTTGCTTGACACTGCATTCATTGTAAGCATTTATTTATGATTTTCTTGTCTTATGCTAAGCTAAACTGAAGTTAAATCATTTTGTTCTATAATTTTTGTCTACGATACACAGTAATATAAAAGAAAACACTGGGACTATTTAGGAACTTTATTTCGCCAAATTTACTTATCAATCACATAGGTAGTAACACATATCTTTAATAGATATGTGTTAGTGAAATCTTCTTATCTTTTCAAGTTTAATTCTAATCACAGACATTAAAATATAGGTAAGTAGGTACTTACTTATTAGGGCTTATTATTAATTAAATCACATTTAATTCAGTCTCATCAGTATGAGTATTCAGTAGGCACGTATTATTAGTTCTAATTAAGCAATAAAATCTAAAATTTTCTCTTAGACACTAAAATAACATCTATTTCTCTTAGGCAACCATATTTATAATATTGCAAATATTATAAATTAAATTTCTTTGAAACAGAAAATAAAAAACTATTGAACACTTTTAAACTTAATGGTAACAGATTAACAAAGTAACAAAGTTAACTAAAATGGTCTAACTAGTTTGAAAGCTAAAATGGTCTTTACACTGTTACTGTTGTTTACACAAAATACAAAGCGAACACCTAAAACATACTAGGCACAAATTAACTTAAATTTAAAATGGTCTTTACACTATTTGACCGCATAAATATCCCTTTTAAAAGTTTTACAATTAACAAATATTAGAAGAAATAAATAAAATATAGAAATACAAGAATAAAAGGATGTACAGTCGAGTTTAAAAAGATGTATCCAGACGAAGTGTCAAAAATATGTATCCATGAACTCTATTGACTTAGCTGTAAGAGTGTGGATACAAATTTTAGACACTTTTATCTGGATACCTACATCTTTTTAAACTTGACTGTATCTAATAAAAAATATTCATACAAAAATAACATGTTATTCTTCTGACTCTCTAGCTTCTACGAGATCAACAGAATTATCGTTAACTGGGAGACTTTCCCAAAATATCAGTCTGTTTGGAGGTATTATATCACCTAATTTTCTAAGGATGCCCGTCTTTCTCTCCTGCGTTATTCCTCGCGGCTTTTTATTTTGTACAGCTTGGGGTATCATATTCTGTTTTAATAATTTATTTTTAAGGAAATCGATTTGAATTACGTCTCCATCATGATCAGTCTTGGCAAATAGTTGCATGCTGTCCCTTTTAACCTCAACGCAGACAATATCCTTTAAATAGGTTCTTTCATCATATTTTTTTAGTTTATATTGAGACGAGTGATCTTCATATTTATAAAAATCAGTAACTTCCATAGCTTTTATAACCACCTTTCCTGAATTTGCAAGTTGTACGCAATCAATGAAATCTGCAAAATCGTATACTTTTTTAGCTCTTTGCAGTTGGTTTTCGACTTGGTGGTGGAAATTATCCGCAGACATAAATGTGTGTCCAGGTTCTAAGTATTTAATAGTGATCTTGGTGGCAGCTATGATTTGGCTATTTATAATTTGAACCAAAAATGTAAAGAACGCCCAATTCTTATTTTGGCTAGTACAGTTATCTGTCCAAACGGTTATTTCACTACAGTCGCGTTTAGCCTCAAAAACTGATTTGAAAGTACTTATTATGTCCTCTTGTTTCCTACCAGATATTGCCTCATGCCACAATACAGCAAAGGGTTTGTCTTGAGTTGAGCCTAATGGTACAAAACTCTCATTAAATGCTATGACACGAGGACAGAACATCACAGCTTTAAACATCTCCATCCTAGGCAACATTACCACTTTTTGCAAGTCTGCTGAGTAATAACATTTGGAAGACTCTGCATCACTAGTAGATCGCGTAACGTCTTGTTGGTAATGAGTACGAGCGGTCTTGTACTTTTTGCGGTGGTTTTGGTACGAAACACAATCGTTACAATTTACAGTATCTTTGCATGTTGTTTGATGCAGTTTAAAGCTTTCACATTACTCGCACTCTTCGTTGCCTAGTTGAGCAAAAGATATATTCATATCATTTCTTAGAAACTTCCTATATAGTTCATACGATATTTTAATCTCTGGATATTTTTCTTTAAAATCATTGTGCATGGATGCAGCGTTCAAGTCGCTTGGCAGGTATCTCCTATTAGGTGCATGAGTTCGTCTGTAGTGAGCAACAGCGGGTCTGTAACTTTCAATATGTTGTCTCAGTTGTTCTCTGTCGACGTGTTTTGATTGTTCGTGTTGGCCGCGTCGGTCTTTCTGTGCGTCTAGGGGCTTGCTTAGAATATCCAGTACTCGTCTGTCGTTGTTCTTGTTGTATCCCAGAGTAGTCAAAAAGAATGTTTTACAAACTTCCTTTTTCTTGTTCGCAATATCTAAAAAATAATTATACGTTTGCTTTCGTAACTGCTGGCTTTCCCTAATACGTCTATTTACTTCTTTGGTGGAAACCAACGACTTAACATAGACACCTTGAGCTTCATAACTGAGACTTACATAGATTTCATTTATTTGTTTGCGTTCTAGTTCATTAAAAGATGATGTACATTTTTTTGAGCAAGTTTCATTACAACCAGGTTTTACTCCCATTTTCTCTAACTTCAACCTTTTCTTTGTTTCTAGTCTAGTTTCTACGGTTTCCTCGAATTTACGTCTGAGTCTTGGTTTACCAGATTTGGTTGTACCCTTAGAGTTTTGACAAGGTATATCTGGTGCAGGAACCTCTGGTTCAACTATATTGGGATCTTGAAAACTCGTGGATGCTATTGGAGTCATTTGCTGAACCAAATTACGCTGATGGGGCTCTTGAATATTTGTGTTCATTAAACTGGATGCGGTGCATCCGGATGACACGTCGTTTGGCAATGCGGTGCCCGTCGCCCTGCCCTCCAAATCCTCATCACGTAGCTCTTGAAAAGGTATATCTGACGCGTGGTGTACAACTGGAACCCTTGGTTCAACCACATCTGGAACTTGCGAACTCGTGCATGCTTGAGTCATTTGCTGAAGCAAAATACTCTGATGGGGCTCATGAATATTAGTGTTATTTGAACTAGATGTGGTGCATCCGGATAGCACGCCGCTTAACGATGCGGTGCCCGTCGCCCTGCCCTCCAAATCCTCATCACATAGCTCTTTATTTACATTATCGTGCATATTATTTGTATCATCGTCAGTTTCAGTTATTGGTTCCTTCGTTGAATCAATATTTTCTTCGCCGAATTCAAATGTTACATCAGATACCAACGTACAATTTAGAACTGAAGATGGAAACGTCTCATCACACAACAAACTCAATGATCCATTACTTTCATTTCCTTTGTTTAAATCTTTTTCCAAATCAGTCTTACTCAAAGTCAACGTTGAGGAGTACCCAACTTCAGGTGAAAGTGTGTCTTTGTACTCGTCGTAACTAAAAGGATGAGGCTGAAGTTTGCCAAAATCACGGACGTCACATACCGGTCCCCTTTGGGCAGTTGGAGTTTCTTTCTCTTGAGATACATCAATTGTCGAAGAACAGGCGTTTTCTGTAGGACGGCTTGATTTTCCTAACACCATATCAACGATATTTCTGCCACGGTAGTTGTTGGAAGTCATTGTGCACACATAATAATCTGAAATAAAATATAAAAATAGTGATTTAGGTAGGTAAGGATACTTTAAATATGAGTGATGGAAAGTGTGAAAAGGATGTTGAGAGGAGGGTAAAAATAAATTAACCTACTTATAGGTTTACCGATGTAAAAAAATACCTCAAGAAAATATCCCAATTATCATTACTTAAACATAAACAACTATTTTAAATGGATACACAGTTAGTATAAAAACAAATGTTAAATTAAAATGTAAAGAAACTTACCCTAATTTCCTTGCTGTGAAAAAAATTGCGGAGCGCACCTCCTTGACACACGACACGTAGTAACGTGTCACCTCGACGACTGACGTCAGCGCACTGATTTGCTAAGGCGATGCGCAGCACGGGACAATACACCCGCGACTTCCGACACTCAATGCTACACCCAAATGCAGTAATGTGAAATACTACATTTTAATTTAGGATTTCATAGATTGGTGCTAGATCAGAATGCAGGAATCGTTGCAAGTACTACAATTAGGTTTAGTATGTATTGCAAATACTGCGTTAATTTCTAGTACATGACTATAACCGCACTTCTCCTTAGCACAGTCTTCTTTTTCATGCAATTACGGCAAATTTAATAAAACAAATAACACATTTGTAGTAAAAAAAAAAATATTTTTTATTTTTACCGTGTTCGTTGAATCATAAGAAGACAAATTCCGTAAAAAAGTGAAATTGGCTAAATTGTCGATTGCCGCGTTCTTCATTAGCAGAGCAGAAGAGTAGGTAACTTAAAGGGTTAGCCTAAGATAGGGTTACCCTATGGTAAGTAAAGGCCTACGCAGACCGGGACGTCATGGCAAGGGATTTTGCCGTGAGTCAGCGCACACCGGCTGCTTAGATACCGCGGCATACCAGCACTTTGCCACGGCATGCCACGGCGTGCCGCGGCATTTCAGCACTTTGCCACGGCGTGCCGCGGCATTTCAGCACTTTGCCACGGCATGCCCCGGCATGCCCCGGGGTGCCGCGGCACGACAAAGCGACTCCTGCTGCCTGCAGTCTTCAGTTGCGTTTGATTGAGTGTTGGTGTGCCTCAGTTTTACAATGGTAGATTGGGATTTAGTGTTGATATCGATTATTGCAGATGAAGAAGAAAGTGCACAGGCTAATAATAGGAATAGAAGAAGATTTTGGGTTGATAATTTATGCAAAGAAAGGGAATCAAAGGGTGAATTCAATAATTTATTTAATGACTTAAAATACGACGTGCAAAAATTTTATGACTCTCATAGAATGGATTTTGAGAAATTTCAAGCACTGTTGAATATATGTCGACCATATATCGAAAAACAGAGGACCAATTTTCGCAACCCCATTGAAGCAGATCAAAGATTATCCTTGTGTTTGAGGTGGGTAGTTAAATGATTGTATAAGTTTAATATTTTCTTCTTTTATTTAATTAAAAAAACAAATTTTTTTGCCAAATACAATCATGAATTGTAGACACATAATAACGATTTTTATGTTTTTGCACTGATAAATCTTCTCACTGATAATTCCTGGATCTTTATTTCTTTTTACTTAATTTAGAGTACCTACTAGTTTAGATTAGTTTCGTATTCAGAAACTGCAGTTTTGTAGCCAGACCCTGAAGCAGCTTCATAGCCAGGGCCCGAGGCGGTTTCATAACCAGACCGTGAAGCAGGTTCATAGCCAGAACCTGAGGCGGTTCCAAAGCCAGACCCCGAAGCTGCTTCATAACCAGAGCCTGAGGCAGTTCCAAAGCCAGACCCCGAAGCTGCTTCATAACCAGAGCCTGAGGCAGTTCCAAAGCCAGACCCCGAAGCTGCTTCATAGCCAGATCTTGAGGTGGTTTCATAGCCAGATCTTGAGGTGGTTTCATAGCCAGATCCTTATACAGCTTCATAGCCCAAGCCTGCCGCGTTTCCACAGCCAGATCTTGAAGTAAAAGCGGTACGGTATGGTCGTTGATGTTGCAAATTGGTAGAGACATCTTCAGATGTTGGAGCTGGAGTTCCCTCTATGTAGTTTAATTCGGCGTCAGTTACCATATTAAATATTTGTCTCTTTATTCGGACCTGCTCTCTTTCTGGTAGCTTTTTTACTGTGGCAGCCATTGTTTGAAAGAACGAATCAATGGCGTCCACCTCCTTTTTCGATTCAATATATTTATTTAGTATTTCAGCAGTTTTTGTAGGTTCTGGTATTATTGAGGAATGGTGTGAATCATTGGTCATTCGCGAAACTGAACGTTCATCGCTATCAACGACATTGGATTCTGCAAAAGAAGTCTGCGTATCCTCTGAAGAGGAGTCCAAATTCGAGGTTTGTTTTCTGTGCTGAATGATTTTTTTCAAAAACTCCAGCTCTTTTTCAAACTTGATAGGGCGTCGCTTTGTGTACGGGTCACCACTCTTTGTTTTTCTGTTATTCAGAGCTTTCCTAAAATTATTACGTATATTACTCCATATTTTCTGACATTCTTCACCTAAAACAAAACATAAGCAGGTAAAATGGTATAGAATCAGAATAAGTAGGTAATGGGAAAAGGCCTTAGATAGTGACTAGGTGACTAGGTTAGCACCAGCTATGTTTATGGGATTATATTGAGCTAATTTTTTTTCTAAGTAAAAATTACCACTGGCTTTACGGTGAAGGAAAATATCGTGATGAATTCATAATTATATATAAATAAATATATCGTATTATTTAATTGACTTTGTTTAACTGTACCCTGTCTTTCACTCTGCCTCACTTACCCCTCTTTATATTATCTTTCAGATTTTTGATCACGGGAAGTAGCTTCAAGTCTCTAGGTTACAGCTATCGTATGGGGTTTAGTACAGTGCGCTCTATAGTACATGAAACTTGCCAAGTCATTTGGAATGTCCTAAGGCCTAGTGTTATGCCAAAACCAACAAGGGAAAAATGGACGCGAATCGCGATGGAATTTGATGAAAAATGGAATTTCCCGAACTGCATCGGTGCAATAGATGGTAAACATTTCAGGATAAGGGCACCTCGCAATAGTGGAAGTCTCTACATAAACTATAAAAAGTTTTTTAGTATCGTGCTACTAGCGGTTGTGGATGCAAATTATAAATTTGTGATTGCAGATGTAGGATCATATGGACGAAATAGTGATGGAGGTATAATGCAAAACTCAATATTTGGAAAAAAATTGACTTCTAATGCCCTCGATATTCCCCCAAAAAACCGTTTACCGAGGACAGATCTTGAGTTGCCCTATGTTTTTATAGCAGACGAGGCTTTTCCGTTAACCACAAACATTATGAGACCATTTAGTAGCGACCGATTGACAGATGAAGCAATGAAAATATACAATTATCGTTTGAGTAGAGCCAGACGTATCGTCGAAAATGCAATTGGTATACTTCAAGAACGTTTCGAATTATGTCAAAAAGGAATTCAGGTTCAACCAAAATATATTGATAATATCATTTTACACAATTTCATCATAGGTGGTACAAGCACAGAAAGTCAAAGTATAGCAAGTGTAAGCATTAATTTAGAAAACGATAATAATATGAACAATGCATTAGATGGTACGACAGTACGGGAGATGTTTAAAGATTACTTTAACTCTGATGAGGGCTCGATTCCATGGCAAAACGATATTGTAAATAGACATTAATACCGTGTGAAGTATTAAAATATAATTATATTGCAAAAATATTTACCTGTTTTATTCATTTCTGTCCCAATTATTCTCCACGCATTGTTCTTCATTTGAGTGTTCATATAATGTTTTGATGACATATTATATAAATAATCATAGGCCTGAACTAAAGTTATTAATTTTTCCTCCATGTTGGAATAAAAAACGTAAAAAACTGGTCTCCGAAAAAAACACGTAGGTACACAGTCGTCAAAGACGCGGGCGCAAATGGATGGTCAATGGTGTGCATTCCCCGCTTCTCTACCCCCACCGCCGCACCCCGCAGTATATTACTACGAGCGCTGGAGTCCGTGTCATGCCTACCGCAGTATGCCGCGGCATCCCGCCACGGGAGCCTGTGGCGTGTCTTTTAATGCCGTGCGATTAAATCCCTTTCAATGCCACGGCATCATTTTAAAGCATAGCAATTTATGTCGTATTTCTGTAACAGTACGGTTGAATGTCCATTAGTAAAAATTAAAATCCCTTGCCATTCCGTCCCGGTCTGCGTAGGCCCTAAGGGTTTTTTGTAAGGGGTTACCGTAACGTGCGTATTTTAACAACTTATTTAAAGGGAATCCCTTTTAAAGGGTTCCCATATGATACAGTTAGTAGATCGAAAGGGTTATCAAGCGATAGGGTTTTTTAACCCAATAAATATATTCAAGCCTATCAATTAGCCGCTGAATACCCAAGTTAGGGAAAGCGGTTCCTGTCCCCGTACGGTCCGTTGACTATTTTAACGGACCTGCGATTTGACCTTGGTTGTACTGTCCGATATACGACCTATCCATTGACGATCGAACTTGTCGCACAAGACCGAAGTTCATGTGACGGTCCGTACGACCGTTGTATCGTGTATGGCCCGTTTAAAGCACTGCACCGGATTCGCGCGAATTAGAGAGAGACAGCAATATTTCTAAACACGGGGAGTCATTTTGACGTAGATTATATTTCTAGGGTACATGAACACTAACGACTCGTCCATTGCATACAATGTGAGTTTTGACGGGATCCTAATCATGTTTAAGGGTTGCATTGGCCATACTTTGGACGGAATGACAATCGCAATGAACGCGGTTGGGCACATTAAGAATGTGTTGGTAAAGATGGCGAGTACAATAAAGATTAATGTACATTGACGGCGTGTCATCTAGCATCAAAATCAGCACTATACAAAAGCGTATGAATCATAGTCGATTCAACAAATATGAAGCGTTATCACTGTTTTATGAATACTTGAGCATTAACGATGACATAAATTTCGTGAATTTGAATATTGGCGAAAGTGAAAATGAATTTTTCCGACTCAGGGCGACAAGACTTTGGGCAACATTTTAGTGACGGATGATACTGATATTTTCCATTTATCGTATAAAGCATGCAACGCAAACGAGCGTGTATACATGTTTAAGGGTTCCTTTGAGTTTATTGATTTGGCCAATTTAAATGTCGAAGATCTACCAAGAAACATATTCAACTTGATGCTTTTTATGAGAGGTTCCGATTTCACCCAATCAATGATTACCGATTCAATGGTGAGTGCGTTGGTTTGTTCGTATGCCATTCGACATCACTGCAACTTTATAATTGAAATGTTTAATGAAATGGAGAGCATAATATGCAAACCCGACCCGGCTGCCATTATCGACGTAACTCAAGTCGAAACATGCATATACTTGATGATTTGTATTTTGTTTTTCATGTTATCATTTAAAAAATGAGCCACGATTCAATTTTACGTGGTGTACGGATAATGATTTTCCTCATTATCCGTACTCGACTCTGAACACGAAACGTTCACCGCTACATTAACTTAGACATATTTATATACTAGGTACTTATTTAACTTTATATTAGTGTGAGCATTGTGTCTGTGTATTCACTAATTTAGCATAGTCAGGATTATAGTTGGAAATTGCCAACCTGAAAGAATCCAATGTATGAGCATCTGTCAAGCGAGACCGGTGTTTCGTTTTTGTTTGTTTCAGGTAGGAAAATGCTGCCTCGCATGTTGAACCAAAACAAGAATGAAGTTGTTCCACATTTCTTGAAATTTCGATACTTTTCGTTTGAAACCAATGCCCAGTAATCTTGATCTGAGTACGACCTTGCTTTTAGATACATGTCGCAGCGCAGAGTAATAATTTCGTTTTGTAAAATAATTTGATCCATTTGAAATGTATCTGCAACCGTTGTAGCCAATTCATAAATATCCCTATGATCAATCGAATAATTAATAGGGTAACTAATAAATTGGACCAAT
The DNA here is from genome assembly GCA_012932125.1 of Conopomorpha cramerella. Classification (NCBI taxonomy): domain Eukaryota; kingdom Metazoa; phylum Arthropoda; class Insecta; order Lepidoptera; family Gracillariidae; genus Conopomorpha; species Conopomorpha cramerella. Next base: position 13,060 of record SJJU01002957.1, read on the forward strand.
TAGATATGTGGGTCATTTTCATTTAGAGTGTAAAAAGGGTCTAGTCATCAAAGTTCAATTATTTTGGTCGCATTAGGTAGTGGGTATCGCCTTATGTATACTTATGTAAATTTCAGAGCTTATACCCCTATTTTCAGCTCAGAAAATGAATTTAAAAAAAATTACACCCCATGTGCTTGACCATGCATACACGGTTTTGACAAAGTAAGGAAAACAAATTACCATGTGTATGACAATCCCCACGTTTTTGACTATAGTTGCTCCTATCGAGTCATATGTTCCCATGTTTTAATACTGTAACTGCTTAAATAGTGATAAAAATGGTAGATATACATTTAAACATGCTTTTATTAAAATATTGAAGTAACATTAAACTTTCTAGCAAAATTTAAAGTGAATTGTTCATCGTTACTTTGACAAGCTATCTCAAATAAATTGTAAACTGAGTATTACTATAACATATTAGTATTTCTTAATATAGTAACACTTATTTTTAACAGTCTTATTTTTTCTCAATAAATAATACAAAACAAAATCTAGTACTCAGAGTAACATCAATTAAATTCTAATTATTAATAAACTAATGAAAATCAACAATATTATAATCATTTTTGAGATCAGACAAAATATTTGGGCACTTTCAATTATCACAATCTGGTTTCACTTAATATTAAAGTTTTTGGCGTAAAAATCAAACTTAGAAATAATTTCTCCTCTTCGTGTTGGTGTTGGTTCAGGCAGCAGCCACATAATGTCACTTTCTGCAACTAACGAAATGTCCTCTGGTTCTTGCCAAGCAAATACACCCCTGTCCAGATCTTTCTTTCTTAAAATTTTTATGTCATACATACGAGTAGTTACCTCTTCATGGTTATCAATAGACAAGACTTGGCCACAAAAATGCAAAGTAGATTTTTTCCCTTCAAATTGGACAACTACCCAGGATCCTATTTTTGGACTTTCTTTCTGCTGACTAGCATCAAGATCCAAGGGCAAAGGTGGTTTTTCCCGAATTACGACAGTGCTGACAGAACTGTTAGTGTTGTATAAAAAATATTCTTGTTTTGCTGGGAAATGTAGGCATAGGTCTGTCAAACCACAATCTGTGCAACTTAGTTGTCTCAGGAATATTTTTTCCGGTTGTTCAGCCGTCCAGGTAATTTGATGCAGTTGAGAGGTTCCAGGAATTGTCGGCAACGTTTTCGGAACCAATACATCGGCTTCTGTTATGTCGGTTTCGCGGACAGTATATAGATTGATATTCGTGCGACAAACTAACTTGGTGACAAAAGTCATGAAGTCCGGAATATCCTCACCATGGCTCACGACTGCATCGGCAGTTCTTTTTACTACAGCGCCGACACCATCTGCAGCGCCTTTCCCATGCCCTGCCTCTGAAAAGTTCCAACTTGCAGAATTAATGCCCAAATCGTGTGTTAGACGTTGGGTGAAGAAATATAGATTGGTCTTATTCTTGTATTGCGTAGATGGCCCATCATTGTTGAAAGACTATGAAAAACGGGACTTTGCACGCGCCACGTTCCATGACATTTTTGGACATTATTTTATTTATTAATCTTTATATAATTAAACTATGTAGAAAACAATCTTGCTGGAATTAGGAGGCTGGTAATATGTGCAGAAAAAAATAGAGAACAGAAAAATAATTGTTCTGTGTTGAGTAAAACGAATATCACAAAAATAAACTGCATTTGAAAATGACCCATGTACCTCAAATCTAAAGTGGTACTTTTTTCTGCCTTTTCGTATAGGATTAAGCATCATTTTCAAATGTTACTATGAGAACCCCTACATGAAAGTGAATATTGGTCTAGTTATTTAATTTCAAACTTAATTTTTCTACTTACAGTATTTATGGCTTAAAAAACTATTATTATCGCCACCAAATGTGAAAATATTATCAAATCAATACAACTATACGTCAAATCTTCCGTCAATCAAGTAAATAACGACTATAACGTCTCTGTCTCGTCTCTGTACATTAAAACAAACCTTGCGGAAGACTTGCAGAGAGCCAGAGATGGATTTCATTGAAGTACTACTCTCGACCAGATACTGTTTTATTCCCAATTGCGATTACAACTCTAGAACCGCAACATGGTATTTGTACCAGTGAAAAAAACTTTGAAAAACGTAGGTTGGAAGAAGTTGTCCTACACGACAATTATATTGTTGTGAGATGCATTTGGATGTATGTTTTTTTGTTTTTATTAAGTGCTTTCCTATATCATTTTTTAATGAAACGCGAGCTTGTCTTTGGTTATATTCGCGCCTATACACCCGGTGAACAATATTGTGCTTTCCTATAGGTACCTACTTCCCTTATTATATCTACCTAGCTACAAGCTGTAGTTGTTTTTAGGTTTCTATTGCATATCAATCAGCATATACTACCTTTTTACTATCATGTACATTTTATCTTTTAGTACCTACTTATTTTATTTACAACTTGAAAAAGATTTGGAGAATTTTGATCAGTGGTGAAAACAAGTGCATATCCCATTATGAGTAACATAGCTACATTGAAGTGGATCAAACCAATTTCTGTGTTAAAAAACATCTCAAATAGCATTCAACATTGCAAGCAACAACAACATTGAAAAGTATCAGATGACTTCTTGGCCATGGCTTCATCTGATACTTTATTCAGGATGCCTTGAGCGTATGTTACACGCGATTGGCGCTTAACGGGTAGCAGCTGATGCACTGTTTGCACTTTGTAAGGGAACATTTTCAAGTCTTTTACCAAAATTCGCTGTAAAGACCGCCGGCTGATGCCCATTTGTGTGGCACGTCGTCTGGTCGAAGTTTCGGGGTGCTGTTAGGCATCTTGAGCCACAGCGCCACCTTGTATCATTGAAGAATACTGGTTCCTTAGATATTATCATTACTTTATTTAAGTTAAAACAGGGTGATACTTTAGCTCGGATTTGTCATTAATTTCAAATAAGTAGAAACAAAATACATAAAGTTTTCTATGGAACTACTTTAATACTGTCATCCTATTTTCAAAATTATATATTATATAATCCCAGTTTATCAATTAATAAAACGTACAATGTAATAAATCAAGTATACTCTAAGATTACCAACTAAGATCATTACATCTAATTAATACTACCCATTTAAATTATAAACTAACCAATAAATTGGCGTAAACGTCCCATATAACATGGAATACTCACCACAATAGTGAGAATGTGGCACTTAAGAAAGGCACATGGAAAATCCTCCACTTTATTAACATCCCGGTCTTATTAAACATGTTCTAAAGATTCTGCCGCGGATGTGTTAAAATTCTTTAGATTCCATCTTTTGGCATCAGACCCAGCCACTTTCCAAATCGGAGTTACCAGAGCTAGTGATCCCAAGGTCCTCACAGCAATTGATTCTTTTCTCAGGGGACATCAAGTGAGAGTGGAAGGAGTTCATTACATACATACATACACTTCACGCCTGTCTCCCAGAGGGGTAGGCAGAGACTACAGATCTCCATTTGTCACGATCCTGACATACCCTTTCGCTTCATCTACATTCATACATCTTTTCATACATGACCTCCGGTTTCGAGTA